>VZTD01005596.1:355866-572673 GCA_013397725.1 Rhagologus leucostigma | reverse complement strand
TAGAAGTTGTTTTTGTGTGAGTGGGGGGATGGAATGGGGAGGTGGGGAGGAAGGGGGAGGGCAGGAGGGGGGAAGAGGTGGAAAGTAACATGTAACATCCTTTTCCCAGAAGTTGAAAAATAGTTTTCTCTTGTCTTAAGAAATCTGGAATTATGATCTGCAATTATAAGGTTCTTCTCTCACTTTTGTGTAAGACTGTCTCATTTGAATAATGAACACTACTGTAGAGAGAAATCAGGAACATTGTATTTTAAATATATTTTTATGTTTGCATGAGTAGCTTATTATTAAAAATATTTATTTTATGAGAGAACTGAAGGTTTCCTTATTAATTTTACTTCTGTATTTTCTAGGATTTTTCATTTTTATGATAAATTTTAGATTTAATATCGTGTTTCCTGTAAGAACATCGAAGTTCATTGCGGAAAGGTTATTAGTAACCTTTAGTATAGTATACTATAAATTAGTATAATTTAGTATAGTATAGTATACTATAAATTATAGTATATAATTTAGTAACCTTATAGTATTCCTTTCTGTTTACCAAATTTACAGAGGGATAAATGGAAGCACAGAAAGCAGTTTCACCCATAGTGTTTGTTTTTAAAAAATATCTTACTTGTTACTATTACAGTTGAGTATAAAGATTATAATACAGATTAAGATTTTTGTTTTGATAGTTGACAATGTTAGAATTCATAGTAAGAAGTAACCTTTGCCTCGAAGAGTTTAATCCAAATTCAGGGCCAGGGGTGGGGTAGAATTCAAAGGTAGAGAGAGGTGCACAACAAGGACAAAATGCTTGTGGGGTCCTGAAGGTTAACTTCTGCTTTCTAATTCTTTAGATCATACTAATTCTTGCCCAGATAAAATTGTTTTAGTTCAATCTTATTGCATATGGTTGGTTATATTGTGTAACAGTACTTTAGGAATGGATGTAATGGGTGAAACCCATGGTACCTCTAGACTGGCATTCCAGCTGTAACCAGATGTTCACAGGAGAAAGCGCAATATGATACTTCCCACAACTACTCTCCCATCCTCCAGTTATTTTCAGCTCAAGTATTTCCTAAGCTTTTGCCCAGTGTCTTCTGGGAACTTTGTAAACCTTTTCATCTTCAACATCCTTTGGCAGGAAATCCCTCAAGTAACAACAACCTGTTGTATGGAGAACATGCTCCATTTTCGCTTGGAATGTAGTTAGGTTACGTCAAATAATATTTTTTTCTGAACTGGTTACTCACTGAAATTTAGATTTATGAAACTTAGTCAGGAAGTACTGGATACTGTTAGATATTATCAGTTTCTCACTGAAGAAAAGCTTGTTCACAATCTTGGTTTTAAAAAAAAAGTTGTTTTATCATACGTAAAACAGAAATCTTTGAGGCTAATAGCAATTGCTTGTCAGCCTTTAACCTTGTTTTGCCCTCTTTCGGATAAGGTCATTGCAAAAGCCTGAGAAAAACATCTCTTAAAAATTTCTGGATGTCATGCAGTTCCTTGCCTTCTATTTATCTGTGTTCAGATGAAAAGACAGTACCTGATAGCAAAGATGAATATTAGTGGTTTGGACTTTCTATCTTACAGTTTAAATGTTCTTGCTGTAGAAAATTTATTTTTACAGTTAATTTTTTTTCCATCTTGTCATTTACACTATAGGGAAAACATTTTTGGTTGGGTTTATTTCCCTTGAGAGCCAGGGATAGGTGGGAATATAAGTATAAGGCCAGAAACCTTTTATACTCGTGTTTGAAGACAATGTCATTGTAAACAATTATCCATCCACTTCATGTACC
Organism: Rhagologus leucostigma; assembly: GCA_013397725.1. Lineage (NCBI taxonomy): Eukaryota > Metazoa > Chordata > Aves > Passeriformes > Rhagologus > Rhagologus leucostigma. The sequence continues at coordinate 570,877 of VZTD01005596.1, read as the reverse complement.
TCCATATAGTGGGATATATGGGTGTTATTCTGATTCAGAGTTAAGATATTTACATTTACGAAAGTATTTAAAAGTGTTTAAATACTTTTCATGACTATAGCAAACCAGTTGTGCCTTGTAAATCTCAGGCGTTCAAAAAAGTTTAATGATGGGGAATGTGGAAATCACTAGTTACATTCTCATGAGCTTGTTGTGCACATGCAAATTGAGTAGTTGCAAAGAGGCTTTTTAATAGACTCCCTGTTTCCTCCCACTGAAGATTACAGAATGTACTAAGGCATGATTTCACATGCAGCTGTTTGAATAAATTTAGCAACATATATAAGTCACCTTTGTAGCAAAGAGCAAAACTGTGGGTTATGAGCTTACAAGAAAACAAACCCAATCTTGTTAAAAACAAGAAGGTTTGAAGGAAAAAAGGTTAGGAAATGTTACAATTTTGGTAATTTGCACCTTATGGTGACTGGAAAGTTGGCTTTCCTATGCATGTGAGTTACTTGTTCCAAATGCATAAAAGCACAGTGTAGCTTCCACAGTACACCTTATCCCTTCACTGCCTTGGCAGTTGCCCAATATTTCTTGTTCAGTAGACAGCCCAGCACTTCTCATTCAAAATAAACAATTTAAAATCTGCACCAGATTTGAAAAGGCCTATTTCTTCATGAGCTCTTCCCACTGGGGAAGCTACATGCTTTACAAAGATTAAAATCTGTGCTGTAACAGCACTGACAAAATATCATTAGATATATTCTAAAGATAGGGATTTGGAATATAAAGAACTGTCTACTAATGTGGAGTAAGTAATCTGCAGTATTCAGAAACTAACTATGCAGTATTTCTTGTACTTCAATAGTACAAAACATAATACAAATGCAGTTCAAATCAACTTTTTTGCAGTTGGGAATACTCTATTTCTACTACTCTATCTTCGAAGTTCAGAGCTAAGCACTGCCAAAATTGAGGGAGGTGCCTGTGGAGATCATCTTTGAAGAGTGTGGGTATGACTTATATTAGGTACCCCATTACCTCACAGGAGCTCAGAATCTTATTTTACAAAACTACAATGCCAGTAATGAACAATCTTGGGATTTATACCCAATATAAAAATTTCTGACTGAATGAATAATTTTAGACAAATCTATAAATAACTAAAAAATAACGTCTTGAAAGAAATATCAAGGAATTGTAATGATGAACAGTGCTATCATTTTGTCAAAGAACTTTCTTTGAATCGTAAATGTGGATTAGTACTAGATTCTGTCCCTCTCATATGTGAATAATTTGCACAAGAAAGAGTGTTTTATGCACTTACTTTTTCTTAAGTGGGATTAAATAATGACTACCAGATTAATCTTAAATACATCTTTGCCTCTTCAGAAAACTGTTTTGCTTTTTCAAGGATTTATTTTCCTGGACCGTTACCTGGTAAATAGCAACTTGTTTCAGTAATGCTTAATGACGCAGGACCCATCTGGCATTATATCAGGATGTGCAGCTGCCTATTAATTACTGAAAACTCCTCCACAGCCCAAATGAAACCATCCACCAAAGATCTGATTGAACAGATTATTTTTTCTTCTTTCTTCTATAGCACTAAACACAAAGAAATAATAAATAAGTCATACTTATTTACAAAGTTAGTCATGGATACTAAAGTTCCCAGCAACATGAATGTTGATTGAATTAATGGTTTCTGTTCTTCACTTGTCCTGATTTTTATTCATGAAACAATGTAGTAGTTTCTCTTTTCAATTGTCCTTCCAACTTTACGGGATTTAACTTTTTTTTTTTGCTTTAAGGGTTTACAGTGTAACAATGCATACAGTTTTACATATGATCGTGGATTTTGTATCTTCATCTGTGCGTGGTGGAGGTTAGGTGCCGCAGGTCAGTGTTGTCAAGGCCACCCTGGATGCAGCAGGAGTGTGCCTTCCCCATGGGCACTCAGTGGGGTGCAGCACTGATAAGCACATGATCATGGTCATGGCCACACTTATCAGCACAGATAGAACCACTTGGCATTCATGGCAAGCCCAAACAACTCTGTTTGCATCTCATGTACTCATCCGGCTGATCAGGATGAAGGTCTGTTATTGGGACATACTTCTGTTGATGGCCCCTCTAGGAGCTGGACTCAAGTCCCAGCAGTTGTGTGTCCAGCAGCTGGACTCTGGTTTCCTCATTTGTGTGAGTATGCATGTGTGCACATGGACACCCACATACAGTTTGGATCTCTTCATGACCAGGCTTAGAGACCCATCCTGATCCAACCTTGGCTGGTGCAAATCAGCCATAACCTGGACCCTCTGGTAGCTGCCTTCTGCAGGTGCCTCACTCCATGCACATGGCTCCCAGGGATGCAGACTGCTCACTGGCTAGCTTGTCTTGATGCTCGTTGGCAAATACACAATGACTTCGTCTAGTTGCTGACACATCTATAAGCTGTCTGGCCCCAGTTGCTTTGGCGTAGAACGGATAGCCCCTTTCCCAGGACCAGAGTAAGACGTGCAGTTTAATAAGCAGACAGAACAGACTCTGGGGTTCTGGCACAGGGCGTAGTCAGACAAGGGAACCAAACATCTGCTTTAACCCCTTATCTCTCTCTATTTTACCATGCTTGCTCCTCTGCAAACCCTTATCTGTCTTTTGCTCCACTTTTGCTTCCTCTACAGTACATCCCAGGCTAAGTCTCCAAGTCCAAAGTGTTCTTCCCTGGTACCCCATAACTTGTCCCATGCCCCATGGCAGTAACCCTGCAGTCTGTAAGGTGCAGTGGGGAGCCTCTCCTGTCAATTCCCCAGGGAGGGGCCAGGTGGAGACTCTCTTTCTTTGACCGGGCTATTGGGGTATCACCTCTCCTATTGTGGCTCTGTGCTCCTCTGTGTCTGTGTCTGTGAATGTGTGTAGAAATTAATTACGTTACCTGCATGGTTCTACTGTTACTCTGAAAAAGGCCCTTTGAGCAATTTCTTCATTGTTTTACATACACTAAATGATAAATCTTCTTTAAAAGCATATATTAAGAATAATGTACATGAAAGGAAGACATTTTTTAAAAAAATGTACTGAAAAATAAAATATTTTGTAGGAACCACAGCAGTAGTAAATGAAGTATTGTCTCATAACTGTAATGGGAGATTACTAGTAAGAAAATGGCCCTACAAGCTATGTAATGGGAAGAGATCTGAAAAATAGTTCTTTGTGTTGAGATTTCACTATATAGTTTTAGTCAGCATTTTATGGAAATGTATTGGATGTTTTACAAGCTGTTGTGGCTGTGTTATTGCTCATCTCATAAAAAAAAAATGGGGTAAATGTCTTCCTGGCTTTGACAGCACCCCTGAACTGGCATTGACAGAGATCTTGTCAAGGCAAATAGCCTCTGCAGTCCCACTCCAGGCTTGTACATTTTGTAATAAATTTTTGTACACTTCTAGAGGTCAGACATCCAAGGAATGCTGGAGGCCAAATGTGGTCTGACTCCACCAATTATTTAGCTGTTTAAATGAGCTGTCCTGAATAAATAACTGAGCCTGGGCATTTGAAAAATGAGTGCACAGTGGCTGGAGCTGAAGACTTGGCAGAAGTACTTGTGCAGCGGGCTAGCATCACAGCCAGGTAATTGGTTCATATGGCAGTATTTTTACTGCTCTCACAGAAGGAGGAGGTCTCAGTCTGTACATTTTACCAGTTTTCCATGCCTTGAAATTCTAATTTTTGGAAGAAAATGTACACTGTGAAAAGTCTATTGCTGATTCTAGCAAAATACTGATTTTAATATATTACTTAACTAAAGTATAATTTTTATCAATCTGGTAAAAGAGCAAAAATTGTTGCAAAAATGAGATTGGATGTTCAATTTCTGAGAGAAGCTGGCAAGAGTGAGTTAGTGGTAAACCTTGTGCTTAGTTTATACAGACTGTGTTGCTGCCTTGTTTTCTGTGTTCCCTTTTCAGGCTTTTTATATTTTTTTTTGCAAGTGGTGAAAACTTGAGCAGTGAAGGAGGTGATGAAAGAGGAACTTCTCTAATTGATTCTGTAGTATGTAACAATGCCTTCATTTAGTGTAAAGAAACTACAGGCACTCACTAATTTTAATCAACTCTATTTCAGCCTTGAGGGATCAAAAATTAAAAAAAAATTCCAACGTTTGTCTATAATAATGCTAGATTTAAACCCCAAGAATCCTTGTCTTTGCTGTTGGGTTGATGCTTGAGGCTCCTCAGTAATGCAGATGAGCTTTGTTATTCCTGAACAAAAACTGTAGTATGTTCCAGCTGGTGAGTTGCACCGTGTGCACTAGAATGATGAAATTGCTTCCCTGGCTGCTGCCCATGAGGAGCTGGTGGTAGCAAATTTGCTGTTTAAAAGGGTCACCATTCACATATGGAGCCATCCTCGACGTTCCACTGTCATATGAGTGGATGCAGCCTTCCAGGGTCTGTGTGTGGAAGGAGAGATGCTGTTCAAGCAGACTTTGTTTCCCAAGCAGCTTGTCCTCTTTCTTGCCAGCCTGGGGAACTCCCTCACCTCTCTGAATCCCCACTGTTACTCGTGGTGGCGTGCAGCAATGGGCAACTACAGACATGAAATGCTCAGCACTGCATTGCATCCTCAACTTTCCCTAGAGAAGCTGGGAACAGGCTGTGGAACTAAACGTTAAGATTCTTACAGTTATTTTCTTAGCTGACGTTTTAAAAAGAAATTCAAGGTCTTGTCAGACTGTGTTGTAGTGGTATGATGAACAATGAAATTCCTACCAACTTTGCAGAAATACTGCAGATTTGTAGAAAAATGTGCTGATTAATGTTGCTCTCTCTATGTATGAAGCTTGAAGATAACAATAAATATGCATATTTGCACATCTATGTCTGTTAGAAAACTGGAACTACTGTTGATAAGGTACTTTCTGTTGAAATCCTTGTAATTGTCTAACCACCATTCTTAAATGAAAATGATTTTTTAAATTGGGAAGGGATAATTTAAAAGTAAATTATATCTGAAACCCAGCACAAAAAAGGGTTAGGTATTCAACAGTAAATGAAAGAGCTGCAAAGTAATGTGAGGTAGAAGACAAGCTTGGGGAGTAGAAATAAAAAGATTGAATATGAACACACAAATCTTTATTAAGGTAATTACCTTAACTGTATCTGCAGAACTTCAATATATAATACAAATTTTCTGGAGAAAATGTTTTTTTTCCCCCTAAAAATCAGGAACAGCATTAAAGGTCATAAATCTTGTAAATTATATAGAGTACATTTCATTAATTTTGGAATTCTGTCTCTAAGAAGACAAGAAAGAAATGGAAGTAAAAATGCCATCTTTGTGAAGCAACTTTAGTAACAAGAAAAATATGCTTCTGGAGAAAATCCTAAAATTCAGATATCAGAAGAGAAACAAGAAGTCCTTCAGATTATAACAACAATTAATGATAAAGTTGGTTTTAACAAAATACTGTTTAAAAATAAGTCAAGTAATAGTGTTTTTTCATTAGTTAAAGAAGAAAAATCTCTGACAGCAATAATTTCTGATTTTAAAATAATCTGAGTAGATGACTTGTTTTGCATGGAAGTCACCTTTACACTGGAACAGAGAATAGCTGACGTGAAGGCAATTACCTAATACCCCAAGAATGTGAGGTTTTGAAATGACGGCTGCAAAATGTAATAGAAAGCATCTACAGTCTGTTGCCTGAAAAGGCCCTTTTTAGTTTCTCATAGAGTTTGTGTAGAAATGCTTGTTTCTTACTTGGAAACAGCTGACATTTCAAGTCAATCTTGAAAAGAAGTTTTAACTACATTGATGGAATAGAGGCTTTTTTAATAGAGTTTGTGAGCTATACACCCTTGAAGTTCAGTTCTGCTGTTCTTTGTCTTCTGCCTTGTCTCAGAAGCTTGAAAATCCTTATGCTTTCAAATATATATATGGTGGAACTGTACATGATTGGTGACATTCTACAGGAAAATGCCTTAGCAATTTCAAATTGTGATTTTATAGTAATAAATAATATCTTTAATTTTTCTATGAAGATCTGAGGTAAAATATCAGATCCTGCTGAGGCCAATGTCAACTTTCTCATTGAGCTCCTACAGCTAAGGATTTAAAAAGATGTTTGAAAGAAAGTCTTTAGGGGTACAAAGAATTGTTAAAAATGTGCTGTACTTTTAACCTATTAGTGACATGGTTAAATTGGTTGGACCAGTGATTTTCCACACACCTCCAGTACTTGTAATATGAACATTATAATGCTTCTACAGAGCAAGTGCCATATTTTGTCATAGCCTACTTAACAGGACTAAATTTTCCTTCTTTTTGTCTGTCTGAAGAACAGTATGCAGGCTGCAGGATAAATATCCCTTTCTTGTGCTTTTTGGGCCTTTTATAATGTTAAGAATTTCATCATAATCCTGCATCCAAGTGCTCTGCATGAACACTGGCCAGACTTTATACAGCAGGCAGGAACATTTCCTGAAGTAAATAATGCCAAGGAAAACCACATGCAGGATGTATGCATGGGTTCTCTGCACCTTTTATAGTCCTAGACTGAGTAAATTGGTGCCAGGGGGGTTTCCTTGTATTGTTCTATTATGTTTCACAGACTTCTCTGTTTTTAAATGAATTTATATTTCTTTTTAAATTAGCTGGAAAAGTATTTGGAATGAAACCATTCTCTTTCTTTGTATTTGTATTTTACTAGCAAAACTGAGTTTAGACAACCTTGTTATTGTTTTCTTCAGGTTCTACTATCTTTAAAAAAATAATTTTATTTAAATATAGCATATTCATCTTATTTATGCATATATAGTGTAGGAATCTATTGCAATCATAAAGAATTACAGGCAATTTAATCCACATTTGAAACCATCTATTTTGGAGGGGAAAAAGAAAGAAAAAAGAAAAAAAATTACTTCTAACATTGTGATTTACGAAGTCATGTAAGCACATTTCAATTTATAGTCTGTAATTCACCTGTTTGTTATGATAGTTTCCAGCTCCATTAGAGCATTTAGAATATGCCTTTTTATCACAGTTTTACCAGAATTTCTTTGAGAATTTTTTTAACAAGAATTTCAAAGGTCAAATGAGTATTTCAAATAATTCTTCATTTCATTATTTTTACATAAAAAGAGAAAATGAAAGCATGTTTTTCTCATATTCTTGTTTTCTGGGTATAGTTGAGTTTGTCACATCTTTACATTCCTTCTCACTCTATACTACTCTTTTTTTTCCGATTTTAATGTATAATCATGAATTTTGAAGTGGTATCCACATAGTAATAGTTGAGAGACTTACTGGCCTATTCTCCTTAGAAAATTTAGGCCAAATCTAAAATTATCACCTGGTCACCTATTAAACAGTGCTAAAACACAAGAATAATCTATGTATCATGAAAATCTGCAATAAAGGAGAGAATGAAAGTGGCAAAAGGACAATTCTTTTCATATACAGACTGCTAACATACCTACGATCTGTGAGCTTTTTCTCAGCATAATTTATTCTGGCCATATTGCTGTGCATTTAAGTGTCTAATGCCTATTGATTTTGATACAGGAAGTTATGTACCTAAACTGGAGGGGAGAATCAAAATCTCCAGTGCTTTGATCGGCAGTCAGTGTTTTAATTTTCCATGAGAACAGTCTGAAGAGAGTCCAAAAGAACGTACTAGTTTTCAGAAGCAGTCAAATGGAAATGAAAAATTAATTTGCCTATCTGCTTCTCTTTTTTTTCACCTCTATCCTATGACTGCTGAATGTAAACCAAGCCTATTTAAGTTCAATAAAGTAGCTTATCTGCTCTGTTGATAAATATTGCACAGGTTCTTACGTAAGTCTTTCTGCCACTCCCAGTACCACAACAGACAGAAAGTCTAAGATATTCTGTGGATTCTAATATGTTATACCTGCTCCCTACCATGCTGACCAATACTATGCCATTATCTTAATTTGTTTTCTTGGTTGTATTAATTCACCTGGGCCTCTCTATGTCAGTCTCTTTTCCTTAGACTCTAAGGACTTGGAGACAGGGATCAAGTTTGTTGTTGCTGTTCTGTTCAGCAGTTAACAGAGTAGATTTATGGTTCCTAAAGTGTGTAGTAATACAGAATATAAAGGTGCTTGTAACAGTGGGAGGCCCTTTAGGATGCTAAATGTTGACAATTGTAATTTTAAATTTGAAAAAACCACATATATTTACTCTTCTATACTTCTGATTATCTACGTAATTTACTCAATTTATCATGAAATTTACAGATGTTCCTTTAATATTTTAATGTATTAATGTATTATTCATAAATTAGCTTTCGTACTGATTGCCTGAAAAATAATTTTGAAAATTGAATTGAATACGTGTTATTACTTCTATCAGAATGAAAGAGATGAAGGTAACTGAAGAGATCATTGTGTAACAGTTTGATGCAGGATCACATACAACCAGAAACTTTATAAAGATTTTAAGTAACCTAACGGATCTGTTGTCTATGATATCCAATGAGCTGGAAATCTGTTTCAGGTTTTGTCATCACTATCTTTAAAATGGCGTCCAGGCCAATTTGCCCTGGCTCCAAATTATGCAAGATTCTTGTCTAAGCTCAGAGAGCAAGGAGAGTAATCAATTAATGCATTTTTCACAGTGTTGTTGTCAGTGTCCAGGTTACAAGATCACTTGCATGTTAATCCATCTGTCTTAAATGTTTTTCACCCCTTTTCTACTTATAAAATCATCTCAGTCACTTCATGCTTTACTTCAAGACAGTGATGGAAACATGATACAGTCTAAAGGACTCTATTCAAGATGTGCTTTTACTACTTGACAGAAGTTTTTTCTATATTTACTTTTGTCCATGATACCTTCTTCTGTCAAATATTAATTTTATCTGGCCCAGGTATTCCTGTTTCATTCCTGTGTATGTCACATAAAGCACTACCTGAAGTTTTTCTAAACTCAAGATAGATGAAACGTACAGCTTTTAGTTTCAACCTGTATCTGATTGTTATTTTGCCAAGGAAAGTCATAATGATCTGGCAAGATTTTAAGCTATTTTGGCTCTTTATTATAATTTTGTCCTTTAAAGTCTTGGTTAATGATCTGCTTTTCATATTGGAGTTAAGCTGGCTCCTTCTTCTTTTTCCATATTGGCATTGTCTGCCCTCTCCAATACCCTGTGCTCTCACTGGTACTCTGCAGTTCATGGAAAGAATCACTTAAATATTATTCCAAACAGTGATGTGATGTGATGTGATAGACACAAGCACATTGGGGTAAATTTCACTTGCTCCTGATGATTCTCTACCAAGTATTTCCACTGTCATTATTTGGCCACTATTTTTAAATGGTTTGATACCTAATAATATGACAATACTTCTATTAAATTTATATTAAATGGGAAAAGAGAATATCCTGTTACTATTTTGACAAACTTCAAACAGTACTTTAAAGTTTTTCAACAGGCTTTGAAGTAGTTATTACAACTGGGAAAATTATTAACAAGCTTCTACAAAAACTATGAATTACAGTTTTTGTCTGCTTTTCTTTCATGTCATAGTGACTTCAAAGTATTAGGACTGACAAGCTATAAAACTTACAGTGCCAGTGATGGAGAGATTTCAGGTGAATATTTTATGTGTACCTGGGGTGCTGCAAATGTTATGAACAACTTTTAGCCTATATGACGTGGTCAATAAAATATTCCCCAAACTAGAGTTTTCAGTTCTTGATACTGTTTACTAGGAAAATAAGGAGATAAGTTCACTAAATGCTGGTTTTACATGTGTGTGTGAATGTGCTCTTTGGTTTGGAGAGAACCATGTGAGCAGTATATTGTATAGTAAACTCAGCAGGCATTTACATACTGCTTTTGTAAGAAAGAGTAGCTATAAAAAACATGGCTTCATTTGGCTATAGAATGTGTTTAGAGTTTTAAAGCAGAATTTTAAAATGTTGCTAATAATCTGTTAAACTTCTCATGATGCTAATATCTGCAAGACAGATCTATTTAAGCATTATTCAACATAGCCAACAAATATGCTCAAGATACCAAAAAAAATTAACCAAATTTGATTTACACCCTGTGGTACATAATTACTCTGAACTGTGATGAACTTAAAACATTTCTCAACACTAGTTTGTGAAGATTTAGCAGGTTGAAGATATTTTAGGTTTTACTCTGAAAAGTTATTCTGTTTTAGCGTCAGTTCTTCAGAAAAGAATAATAACATTTTATTGTTAAAACAACATAGATAAGTAATGAAACAATATGGACCAGGTTTGGCCTTCATCTGAAAGTCATGCTGCTCTGAAAGAAGGTAGCAGTAGTGTATCTCAGGCATTTTTTTTACTACACTGCCAAGTGTCAGTTTCCCACTGGAAACCTGTCTCTACTGCAGCATCCTGCAGCATGTGAATACTTACACTTCCCACCAATCCCCTGTGCCTCGGGCAGCAGGCTCCAGCACACAGTAGCATCTGGCAGGTTCAGGTATGCAGTAGCAGGGATCTGAAAGGGCAGCTAGCTTGAGAGTATGTGCAATTACCTTTCCGTCACATTCAATCCCTTTTAGAAGAAATACTCTCTGTGGTTCTGGGCTAAGTATATGAAAATATATTTCAAGTTTCTTCATTGGAACTGAACGAAATAGAAAAATATTTGCACGGCCAAACATGGAAAAATATTGTCACTTTTGAACACAATAAATCGTAGAAGATTGAGACAAACCGTGAGGAGAAAATCCAGGGAAACCTGGAACCACCTCATATTGATCAGGCTCATAGAATAATATTCTAAAGTGATGTTTGGACTTAAATATCACAAATAATATGACTGCTCATTTTCTTACTGCCGTGTATCGTACCATTTACAAAGCCACTGCATTCATTAGATGTTTACTGCCAAGGTGTATGAAATTGTTTGGATGCAAAAAAAAATTTTAAAAAGAGGTTTGTATAAGCCTAACTATAGCAACTCTGCAGAATCTGTAGTGACAGAGCTGAAAGATTATACAATTACTCACTTCCTTACTATCAACTTAGACTTATAGCAATTTATCTACCCATTTTATTTCCTTTTGATGGATTGCCTAATGAATTAAAATGTTTTTCATCTTAGTGTCCACTTACTTTTACTTAAGACCCCAAACCACTGGTGCAATTCAACTAAGTGGGGTATTGCTGATGAAAAATAGCCTAGAACTTGAAAGCAAAACCAATTAGGTCAAGAAGTTATCTCAAGTGCACTCTGAAACCTATTAAAACGGCATCCATTTCTTGAGTAGCTGATGATACACTTTGTGTTACTTGTTTATCTTCCTTTTTATGTTATCCTTTGATGTTCTAAAAGAGTGTAAACGCAATCATTAAAGTGGCAGTTTTCTCTCTCTTGAATGTGCACTGTCTCTCCCACATCTATATATCATAGGAGTTTTTTAATGTTGTGTTATTTATCTTGGTTTCCAAGGATTTTTTCACCCATATGTGAGGGAGGGAATAGAATTCACCCCATGATCTGATATCTTTAACTCCATGGATATCTTTAACTCTGCAAGCCCTAACAGTCTTCTCTCTTACCAGATTTTAATTTCAGAATATTCTGATCTCCAGCACAGAAATAAAGCATTTGAGTTTTAGTAGCTCTTTGTCACTGTGATCTTATGCTTATGTGAAAAACTTGAAATGAGAAGTTGTTTCATTAGTTTTAATTATCTTTTATTATTTAAATAGTTAGAATATAAAACAATTGAGCTAATCAAATTTCTATTACTGATTCCCTTGTCTAGCTCTAGTTACTTTCTGTGTTTTCCCCTCTAAATTGTAGGGTTTTTGATAGAACAGCAGTCTCACATGTTTGTAGACAGTATTCAGTACAGTAACTCACAGGGGTCTGTAGAAATTACTGGAATATAAACTATAATTTAGAAATTGATACCATTGATTTGTCACGTTGGTTTTTTCAGTCTTTTTGCTATATGTGATAGATCCCCTATTTTTGTTTTGTTTTGTTTTGTTTCATTTTTACTGTTTAAAGCCAAATTTACTTGTCTATTCCTACTAATAAATTTACAGTCTTGAAAATGTGACAGGGTGGTGGGAAGGAAGATGAGGGAATGCTAAGGAAATTTAGTCTCTAATCACGATTCTGTGCCAGAGTTAAGGAGGGAAATGTGTCCTTTACTCTCCCTCTTTAAGTGCTTTGCAGTGCAGCGAAGGCAGCATCTACTTTTTGTTCATTTTATCAACAGCTTTTTACTATGGTTTCTCAGGAAGGAAATAAATGTGTTATGCAAATTAGGCCCATAGTTTGTGTCATGTCTCTTTCAAGCTCTGTAAGCTCTATTTAAAAAGTGGTACCTTATCTCTCAGTGGCAGAACTGCTCTTAGCAGTTCAATACAGCTGTAGTTTCCCAAAGTGAGTAAGATGCATACAAGTAAGACCTGGCATGATACCTGACATCCTGCCTTAGTCACTGGAGGTTTAGGCAGGAGAAATCTTCAGCAATGAAACTAAAGCTGTTAAGCCTCAACTGAAAAGTCATAATTTTTGTACAGAAGTCCTGTACAGTCTCAAGTTGTAAAAATCATCAGCACTAGAATTGTGGGACCACTCACTGCCTCTAGTTACAAGTTAAATGAAATTTTCAGAGTTATTAAAAAAGTACCGTGGCTGTAATCTGAGTCTTACCTCGTCCTAGAGAAACAACAGCAATGGCCACTGTATACATTCTAATGCAATAAAATTTTAAGAGATATTTAGGAAACACTGTTTTAATTGGTCTGTGTGTTTCCCTGCTGAGAGATTAGTAGAGAGTCAAGGGCAGTAGTGGAGTTCAAATGATGCCAAATATTTTTAAATTAACATTTTAGTATTAGCATTTTACTGCCAGGAGAGGTATAGCTGGATAAGCTTCCAAATGCCAGCTGATTTACTGTAGAGTCCACGCGAGGAGTTCTCTCACCCGCATGCGTGGAACAGTCCACAGAGTGCTCTTTACAGCCTGTCTTGAAAGAAAAAATTTAGTGGCCAGTTGGTGTTTCCACAGCTATTGAAGCTAGGAAATGACACTTCCAGGATAAAAAAGTTTAATAAATAGATTCTCTGTGTCATTTCCCTCTTACACATGTGTTCACAATGTCTCCTATTCATAATTGTTGTTGCTGTTCATAGAATTAGCTTGAGATGTTAATCAATTTTATACATTTTACTTATTTCCTTGAAATGTGTAAATGATTACCTAGTTAACGTGAGAAACAACTGGTAATTGAATTTCATTGTGTCAGATTTTCTTTTGCTTTGACTCATAAATCAAAAATCCTTTTGTTACTACAGTTTTTTGAATTTCTGTAGTTTTCATGTCTCCGTTTGGGATATAGTTCTCTCTGTAATAGAATTGTGTGCACTATACATTATTTAAAAAAAAAACCCAAAAAACAATACTGGTGCAGATGAATTTTCACCAGTGACTACTTGGTAATTTCAAAAGGTACAATGATAATATTTTGGGCATATTACTTTTAATTTTTTTCCTTTTCTTATCTTTGCCTGTTTTTATTTGTATCTATATAGAATTAATATTTCATTTTTTTCTTAGGATACCGTGATGCATACAGTTTCTTAATAGCCCTATATTGCTTTTAGCTCTGCAATCAGGGATGCTGGTATTGCAGTGAAACACAGACCTGTGTCCGTGATCTTCTGAAAAAGAATTTTCCACTCTCACTTAGGACTTGCATAAGATATTTGGTTTCAGCAGACAAATTCTGAGAACTTCATCACATTTCAGATTTATCTATATAATTGTTTAAACAGCTAGACATGCAGATTTATTTATTTATTTTTTTATTCTCTGGCCCCAAGGCTAGGGTTAATGAGTAGGACAATAATCATGATAAAAAAAACCCAAACAAAAACCAAACAGCTTAAAAACAAACCGTTTAAGAAAAGCTAGAAGAGTACTGAAAAGAAGTGTTCAAATTGTTAATTAAAAGGGGGAAAAGTCAGCATGAAGACACCAACAAAATCTAATGTAGCTTACTGAGATATATTTTGTTAAGCATGTGGGGAAAGTGAAGATACTTGTTCTTCACATGCTTTTTTGTTGTTGTTAGAATAAATTCAGAGGTTGCTTTTCTGAAGCTCTTCTTTTAGAGGATCTTTCAAAATGCTTTGCATGTTTGTCACTGACTTTCCTTTCACCTCAGGCCATAGTTCTAACGAGGAACTATCTGATAGTTTCACGCTATATTCTCATAAATTCTAATCCATAAGATAGTGTCCTGTATTTGGGATCATGTTTTGAGATACCCTCGGTGAATTCTTTTCTGTGTGTCTCTCACATATGTTTAGAAAATGCTTTCTGACCTTTGTTTCGCCATCAAATTCGTCTCTCTCCTGCATTCCTTTCCTCTGTCACGCGTCTGACTGTCGAGCAAGGCTAGATCGCACAGCCTGTCTTGGAGCTCCCCCTGCTGTAGGATGCCCCTAAGAGTTTTTCTGCTTGGTTATCTACAGCAAATAATATAGCCTTGTCAAAAGGCTTTTTCTTTGAAATTTACCTCTCTTTTACCGATGTACAGGCTGAGTCAGATCAAAGCATTTGTTCCACTTAATGAATAACTGATAGAAATTATTGTCTAAATGATATAGGTGGAATTCTTGCGGTCAATGCAAGATTTCATTGAAGATTTCAGTGAAGATTTCAATAAGTTGTTTTACTAGGCTGAATTCATTAGGATCCTGAACTCTTTACTTTTTAAAATGTGTAAATGTTGTGTGCTTATAGTTTAAAACCAAGTGTGGTTAAAAGATAAGGTGCAGTACCAACACAATTTCTCCTTGGCTAACTGCAAACCTGAGTCACTTCATAGTAACATGGGTCACTGTTAGTCTTGTCATGATGCCTAGTCCAGCCTGTACTTTAAAAGAGTAAAAGGAAAACTTCTCTTTGAGAGACAAATTTTGAGACATCTAACTACCCTTGGTACCTAACCTAAGCATCTGGTGGTAATAGACATTATCTATGAGAAAGAAAAACAAATATTTTATTCCTGAAGATCAAGACGTAAGACAATTCCAGTTACTTTCTGTTTCAAAATCATGCTGATTTATGTGCTAAATATTTGCCTTATTTTCTTTCCCTGATAATATCTTTTCTGAAAATATTGATATTTGATTTGATGCTATGCATACTTCCATAATGTATTTGTGAGAGGCAATCAAGAAGCAATGAAATTTAATTTCCTGCTCCTCTTTCAGCAGCTTTTCCAGGAAGAGTATTGATGGAAAAATCAATTCTTTATTATGCTGGTGGAGATTTTCTGGTATTGTTATAATAATAGATATTGCTGAATGCCCTGATGAGCTCTCTTCCCTTCAGGGTTTGCCAGAATTGCTACACTTCCTGTTTCATAAAAAAGTATCTTTGCAATCTTTTTACCCACCAGACTGAGGAATCAGGGACTGTACCAAGGCAAAAAAAAGCTAAGCTGAACAGTTTTATCTTTGAAGGGAAGAAGTATTTGTTAGGCTGTACCCTTGGTAATGAATGGAGTTGAAAGGCTGAAACGATGATCCTGACTGTTTTTCAGAAAGAATTATGCAACTATAAGTCCTGCAGGTTTCTTAAGTGATGCAGCAGAGCAAAGATTTTTTTCTCTTATAAAGGAGGAAGAAGGATTAAATATTGAAGAAAAATCATTCAAGTTTAATTTGTAAAATAATACTTTATAAAGTATTGTTTGGGGATTCCTTGAATTTTCCTATATTTTCAGGATTATGTAATGCCAGGAACAGGGAGACATCAGTGCTCTGAACTCAAGAAATGTACTGAGATAAGCAGAAGGTGCTGGCTACCTTTGATTCTAAAATGTATTAACAAAGGGACAGCTTGTGCAAACATATTTTACTTTTCAGGTGCCCCGAGAACTTTCAGCCATCTTTATTAAAAAAGCTTATATTTAAGATGAAACATTTTGATTGAGGAAGACAAATAATTATTTGAAACAATTGTACATGAATAGTGACAGAATCAGAATCTGAGTATAAAGTATAAACTAGAAACTAATCAGTTTAGAAACTTCATAAAGTGAAAGGATGCAAAGAGGACTGGAAATCCAAGAGAATTAAGACTGTTTTTACAAGATTATTAGGTGAATCATTTTAGCAATCCACTTTATATGGTATGAGGTGAAAGCTGTCAACCTATCAATATTAAGGAAATAAAAGGATTTAATGATTTTGTTCTTTCATTAGAAAGGGTGTAGCAGGCAGAAGAGAAATCCACTTGTGAGAAAACCCAAAAATTAAAAAATTGTGAAAAGTATTATGGACTGATAAAATGAGGGAGTTTAACCAATTTTACTTCTCCAGCAAAGAATTGAAAGGTAGGGCAGTGGCAGCACAGACATATGGACAAGAACACAACAGTTTAATAAAGGAAGATAAATATCACAAAAGAAATTTAAAACTTGAATGACTGGTAGATGATGCTAGAAAATTAACTTTAGAAACAATATTTCAATTTTAAATAGAATAGGTATTAACTAAATTAATTTACCAACATTTGCAGTGATTCTTCAATGACATGTTTTAGAGATACGTTGTGTTTCAAACAGGATTAATCTGGTGCGATTTAACAATCTGCTTTATTCAACAAGTTGGATTAGGTGATCATAGTAGTCAGTTTTAGCTTCACGATTTCTAATGCAATTTCTGTTGCTTAAAGTACAGCCTTTATTTCAGTATCTATCTTTCCACAGACTGTGATACACGACTGATGCCAAGGCAACTGTGAGATATAATAGTTGTCTAAAGTTAAAAAAAACTTTAGTTCAGGCATTGCTCTGACTATGCGTTCATTATGAGGAGTGAAAACTATTGTCAAGGCAAGGCAGAAAAAACACAGCTCATCATGACGTCTATTAAATATATAATAAATAGTTTAAATGCTGGTTTTCTTGTGTATTGATAGTCTTCAATGCATTGATAAACTTTAAAGATTCTAATTTGGAAAATAAAAACCACAAGAGAAAGCAATACTAGTAGCACAGTGCTGTTGATAAATCTAAGAAAAAAAGCCTTGAAAGATTTGATGACCGGAACACATTTATAAAGTTGCTACTACACTTATAAGATACACTTTCTTCAGTAACTACATGTATGCAGTTTTTGTGCTAAGGAAATGGGAACTTTTCCCACCGCTTCCCGAAAAACCCCCAAGTTAACAAAACATTAGAATGCCCTGCAATCATTTTCAAGGCCCTTTTAGTCACATTAAGTGTTAGGACCCTATCTGCGTGTCGCTCTGAGCTGTAGCAATCCATCTGCTGAAGTGTGCAGTTACAAAATGTGTCAAAGTTAGAGAATGATGACATGAGCATATTGTACAAAAGAACAACAGGGCTTCCTTAATGCAGCATGTCTTGAAGCATTGAAATTTTCTGAGATACTGCATTAGAAAAGAAGAATAATTTTACATTATAAGAACAAATTCTGCTGTCATAAAAGACTAAATAATCTATTGATGTGTTTTCAGTGGGAGTTTTGTTCACCTAGAAGCAGATAATTTGGCTCAATGTCATAGTTCACAGTATACTCAGATTTATTCTTATTCTTTTCATCTTCTCAACATCACCTCCTGGTACGACTGGAATACGTAAGAAAGAAAAAGAAAAGATAGCTTGGTTACTTGGATCTGATTGTATTATTTCCTGCTGTGACAATCTATAGTTTATGATGAAAGGTTGTTAACGTTGTTAACTTTAAGGAGAAAAAATAAATCTTGCTTTAATTGAAGAGGAAAAGTAGCAAGTAAATAAAATTACTGCTTGGGCATGTTTATTTGGTCATTAGCAGGTTATTTTCATCTTCTATGACTGAGAAAATTATTGCCAGAAAAGACAAAAGTGCTTTTTACAGAATTACAAGCTAATGGATTTTGAACTGTATGAAAATACAGTTCTAATCATAGATATTTTCATTTACAGAATAAATTAGATATATAACTACTAGAGATATTTAATAGAAATACTCTGGTATTTTACTTATTCATTTTACTGACATAAGTCGATTTCATTATGTTAGACAAGCTAAAGTATGAGCTCAAAAATACTTTGTGATTATACTGTTCTTTAAAACATGAATGTTATTTTTCATATGCATATACTTATGGAAATAATAGTTTCTTTGGCCTTTTGTTAAGGATTTTAAGAATTAATTTAAGCTTATAGTTTGCTTATTTCCCTCTATAAATTAATTTTGTTGCAAAGTAAGAGAGATTAAAATCCCTTTCTAATTATATATATGAAGCCTTAAATAATGGAAGTACCTACAAAACCTTAAGTGTAAATACACTTTAAATACACTCTAGTGTATTTAACTCATCTAGGGTATTTTAGAATGAAATAATATTAATCCAGAATACAATCAACATGCAGAATATTCAGTTAGTATAAAAATATTTCAAAACATATGCAGAGATTATCCAAATCATTCATTATCAGGTTTATTAGTCAAGTTAAATATACAAAATCATGTTAAAGGGGAATTTTGTAAAGTACTATTGCACATCTGAGCACACCAATGGATTTATTGCTGTTGTCACTGGAGGAGATCACACAGCATGCCAGGAGATCCAGTAGGGAAAATATGGCTAAGAAGCTCATCTCCATTCAACTCTGCTTGAGAATTAATTTTGTTTCAGATTTCTGGAAGAAATCCTAAATTAACTTGCCATTAAAAACTTCTTAAAAACTTGCAATTATCAGAATGAATAAATACTTTTGTTAAAGCATTGAGTATAAGGACCGAGACTTTTTTGCAGCAGAGAAGGATTAGCCTAGAACCCTTCCTGACTGCAGCATTTTCTTATTTGGGATGCTCTCCTTTGACAGTGAGGGTATCCTCACGTGCAGGTACAAAATACCTGAGCACAATATGTGGCACGTCAATAAATGAGGTCTGTTTTCTACTAAATTATTAATAGCAAGTGCACAATTTTTGTTCATTTTTAAACCAAGACAAGAAAATGTTTTGCAGGAGAGTTTTGCTAAAGATTTCCTCGTAGTTAAAGACCATTCTCTTCCATCTCCCTGATCAGCAGCGGTGAGCAGCAGGATGCTGTCCTGGGTTGCACATTCAGCTGTTGAAGCAAACTGGTTGTGAGGTTTCAAATGTAGGAAGGGCTGTGAGGGACAGGACTGGACCAGATCCTGGAGAGGGAGTGAGCCTGGAAAGAGCAGGCATAGCTGCTTGGTGCACCCACATCCCTGGCAGCATCTCTGTCCACTATTTCACAATTTGAAAACAATATTTACTGTCTGGTTGCAATTCCTGCTCTATCTGCTGGAGCCAGAAATGGATGCAGTTATTGATGCAGTCAGGAATAGTTAAGCTATGATTTCTCTAGGGGCTGAGTAATGATGTCCATTTCTGGGTCCTTTTCTGCATTTGTTTTTTATTCTGTGGCTTTGTGTTAATGACTACACGGAACCTGGGCTTGTCTTTTATTCTGTATTTGTTTTTTTACAATATTTGGGAACTAATTTTGTTTCCTGAAAAAAAAATGCTTTGAGATAATGGTGTGCAGGTGTATTTCTCTGGCTCTGGGAAAATGGAGTTAAACATCTGCAGGTCAGGTAGCAACCTCACCTCTTCTTTAGGTGCTCAGATAAATAGAAGTGGGCTATTGGGAAACAAGGAACTTACAGGAAACTCATCATGATAAGAATGCAGAGTTTACTTTGATCCAGTTTTACTGTTTAGATTTGGACTTAGATTTGTTATTGTTGTTGCAAGTAATTGGCTACTAAATCTTGGCTGTACAGGTAAGAAAAATCTTCCTACCTGTGGTTGCATCCAATTTTAATCAATCTAATTGAGTTTTTACACTGGGCCACAGGCAGTTATGATAAAGAACTTTTTTCTTCAGAGCATCCTCTTCAGCTCATCTTCAGAGTATCTTTCGTTCTGTGTGTATGGCTGAGCAGAATCAACAGTCTGCATTCTACAGCTCGTAGTAGGAGTATAACGCTTATAAATATCCTATTATCTGTAGGATATATCTATAGGATATGTTTATTTTTATGGCAAAGTAAAATTTTAATGAAAAGTCACAGTTTGTAATTTGCAGTTTTGCTAAAAGGACTTCAAAATTGTTGATATTTCTGGAATGCTATGCTACTTTATGCAAGTATTTGAAGGTGTTACTCTTTCACACGTTAGCAATCATGGAGGCCTTTTTCTATTTGTCCTTAATGCTGAGGGATGTGAATAAGGAGAGGGGGAGGGAAGAGAAGAGAATGCAAGAGAAGGGTGTTGTTTCCTTGGCAACAGGCACTCTGCTGCTCAGGGCACAGGTGGCATCTGTCTTAAAGACTGTTTAACAAAACATTCAGGAAAATAAGAAACAAAGCCTAGAATTTCTGTGACAAGAGAAGGATTTTCTCAATCAGCCCCAAATAACTCCAAACACTTCCAAAAAAGTCTCAGCTGTTTTGGTTGTGAATTTGAATAAAAGTTAATAGGAAACAAACATTTATGTTTATTATTAAAAACAAAATAAGGTCAGGGAAAATTTCGTAGAAAAGAATGAATTCTAGTAATCACTGGTCCTGATACTGCAAAGTTATAATTGTCAGCTTTAAGTTGGAAATAATTTTTGAGAGATGGTACCCTCACAGATGTCAGAAGCTGGCTAAGCAAGTTACAGCTTTTGAGCTGTAACCTGGCATCATTGGCACTGGGAATGCTGAAAGCAATTTGGAAGTTATCTTCTGTGGGTGTTCTTCTGGTAAGGAGCATGTTATGCTTTTAATTTTCTGCAATGTAAAGATAACCCAAGAGTCAGTGTAAAAAAGAAGAATGCATAATATACTCATGTAATTTTGAGTCTATATTCTGTTCTGAATTTTCACAATTAGTGATTCACAAAACTTTGTTAAGACTCCATTCTGACTTTGCTATTCTTCCATTAGACGTAAATTCAGGGAAATTAAATTCATGTTCAACTTCTTGCAAATTAAGTTAAACAATGTCCTTTTCTCTAAAACTTTACTTTTAGATGAAATTGTCTTCACTTAGTTGTTTGGATACAACACTTTTGAAATGAAAATTGAATTGTCCATATGTATATTCATTTATGTCTGGAATTGCAGTTATGTCAGAAAAATACACGACAAATGTGATAGATGTAGGTAGCATGTGTGTACTGCAAAAATCACTAACACCAATGAAAATAAAATAAATGTCCATTTCATAGAAAATTGTATTGTCTTATCAAGTGTTTTCAAAGACACCCTGCTTGATTTTGCAATTTGGAAGCCCTATTTTTTCCCAAGTGTTTGGAAAAGCAGAGGGCTGGAGCAAATCATGTTTCATTTATTGGTGAGAACTTGGAAAGAAAAGACATCACTGAAAGAGGGATGATTTAGCCCAGATATAAAAAAGAAATTTTTGGAATGAGGGTAGTGAACCAGTGTAACAGGTTGCCCAGAGAGATGTGGATGTCCTTTTCCTGGAAACAAATAAGACGAAGGTAGACAGGCCTCTGAATAACCTGATCTACTTGAAGATGTCCCTGCTCATTGCCAAAGAGGTTGCACTAGATGACCTTTAAGGGTCCCTTCCAACCCAAACCATTCTACTCACTATTCTATGATTATGTGATACATGTGTACATCCAGGCACATGGGGTCCAGTCTAAACATATAGGTCCAGTTGCAGGAACATGGCTCTTCCCAACAAACCCTAAAATTTTCAAGATTAAACTTCTTGGAGTTTTGCTTCTTTCCACTTGCTCTACTGGATGCAGGCAAGAGCTAAATGAAATTGATAGGTGTACAAAAGATGAAAGCAGAAGCAGCAGCAAAGCAGCTCTGTGTTTCATTGGGCTTTTGGAAGTATCTTTGTAAGCATTGAGGGAGAAATAGATTGATTTGCTATTTGTGACAAGTAATCCATAGAAACTTTATGGAAACTCCAATGAGAGTGAAGAAATACTGAAAATTTGACTGCTTTCCAACAACTTACCACATTTCTTTCTTAGAAACATCACAGTGTTTGCCCTGTTTTTAGCAGGGATCTCCAGACCTCCCTTCAGTCCAACTATTCTGAGTTCTATGTACATGTACTAAAAGAAGCAACACAGTATATAAAGGGTTAAATAAAACTTCTATTTCATACAGGTGATTGCTAGCTCCTGAATATTTACTGAGAAATTTAGGATGGAGAAAATGTGTGATCTGTTGCAGTTTTTACACATTTTAACGTGTGGGTATTGAGGGTAGATCTGCAGAAAGGTTAAAACATTTATCAAAATGTAGTGAAGGATATTTTAGATCATAAATCCTAAATGTAATTGTCTTGTGGGTAGTTTAATATCAAGAGACATGAGACATTGCAGATGGATTGGTTTTGGTGCCCTGATTATTGACACTTGATAGATAAAATCTCTGTATAACTTTCAGTAAAGGATTTTATTTTAAAGGCCAGAAATCTCATTCTTACATAACACAGTGCCAGCTATTAGAAACATACTTTTCATGGGCTCCTATGTACAAATTAAAGGACAAGAAAATGATGCAATTTGCCCCAAATAATGCATGCTCATTGGGTATGAACAAGAAGCAAACAGATTTCCTGGCTTATAGCCACAGACTTCACATTTCAGAAGAGCAAATAGGTATCTAATTACTTTTGAGAAAGATTTTAAGTGTTGGGGAATCAGAAAATGTCAATGTAAAAGTAGTTTCTTCAATTCACCCTGTCTTAGTGTGAATGCTATTTTGAAATCTTTAATTACATGGACACTGTGCTTTACATGAGTCCCTCTCTGATGAAATAGGGAAGAAATGTTATTTATTTTTATTTAAAAACTACAGAGTCCAGTTCTGACCTAGGGCAAGTTTTATCTCTCATGATGATGTAATACAATGAAATATTCCGTTACCACCAGGGAAGATGCATTACTACATTCAGTAATTAAATTACAAGATTTCTGCATGACATAAGAACTATCTAAATATACCTATAAACAGGCACAATAATAGCTACTGATAACTTTACACTAATCATGCTAATAGACATTTTTTTTGTCCAAGGACATTTTTTGCTTTTTATCCCATTTTGCTTTTTATCCCATTTTATCACGTACTTTTACATATTAGTTTAGAGTGTTCGCATATTGCAACTAAGAACTAAGAAGAAAGTATAATGAAAATGAGTTTTGTGTAGACCAGATAATCTCTACGGAGTATAATTTTGATATCTTTTCCTACCCAGAGGCCAGTTTACAGATTTTTTTTTTTACTGCAATAACTGATCAGCTTGTGGATGCCAAGCAATGCATGTTGAATTCAGTATTTCTAGATATAAATTTGCTTTATATATAATTTATATATATATCTCTTTATATTTAATATGTGTTGTGTGCAGATGTAACATTCACCAATTATTATCTCACTACAGATTGGAAATTGACTATTATCTTATATATCTAGGAAGCATGTTTACAAGACATTTAGTGTGGAAAAATTTAATATTCTTAGTAATAAAAAAGTTAAATTGACTCTATATTGCTAGTAAATAACACTATTGTGAAATATCCAAAGTGATAGGGATGAATGTCACTTTGAATTAGTTAGAAACAGGCACAACAGTGAATGGTTTTTTTTGCCAATTAGTATTGCTACATTACTGACTTCTGTTTTACAGCGTGTAAGGCTCTATGAATTTCATATTCTATGCATCTGTTATTAAGATCTTTAATAATTCAAAGCAAATGAAAACAAAAACTGATGATATGGTAAGCCTTAGAATTAAGGAACTTTTCTGCTTATGTTTTTTATAGTTGCCCAGAAAAAAAAATTTAAAGTGATGCTATAAAGATTATAAGAAGAAGTTATTGTGCTTCATTTATGTTCACAATTATCCTAAAGAATGCTCATCAGCTATTAAATGAATGACTCTTCATAATACAGTATGCTACAAAGTGCAAGGGTTTCTAGAGTCTCTAACAGTTTGAAATCTCAGTGGATATAAATGAGAATAAGAATCATAGAATCATAGAATAGTTTGGGTTGGAAGGGAACATAAAGTTCATCTAGTTCCAAACCCAGTGCCATGGGCAGGGATGTCACCCACTAGATCAGGTTGTTCAGGGCCCCATCTAACCTGACCTTGAACATTTCCAGGGATAGGGCATCCAGTGTCTCTGGGCAACCTGCTCCAGTGCTTCAGCAATCTCTGAGTAGAGAATTTCTTGCTAACATCTAATCTAAAACTGCCTTCTTTCAGTTTAAAACCATTGCCCCTTGTCCTGTCACTATCTGACTATAGACTCTCCCTGATTTTTAGAAGACTCCTTCAGGGAATAGAGGAGTTGACCAGCCACAGATAGGAATATTTAATGCAGAACTAGTGTGTTAGCCATGTGTTATGGCCTAAACTTTTGAACTATTTGTCTGTGTAACTTTTGCCATACAGAGAGCTGGTTTCCCCTGTATTGTAAGGAAACTTTAGGTTACTAGTTCTTAGATTTGGTCTGGTGCGCTAGATAGCATGGATCATGGACTTGTTGGTTTAGCAAGGACTTGTGGGAAGCAGTTGTTCTGTAAGTGTCTATTATTTCTTAAGTGTTTCCAGCATTGCATTCACCTGCTTGTCACTTCTTAACATATTTCTTGGAAGTGCTGTCTCACTGCTTATGGGCAATACAACAGCAGTTTCTCATGTAAAACTTCCTTATCCTGCCTCTCTAAATATTATTGAGAGAAGGATACAGGCATTATCAAAATAACTAATAATTGGAAAAGATGGTGTCTGTGGATGAGGATGGTACTAGCATAATCTTATCATCCATACGTTTCCATGTATGGAACCCTTTTGTGTCCTTTCCCTTTAACAAATATAAGGCTGTTTCTGTTATCTTGATCGTATTTCAGTGATATAATTGGCCATTTTTCCTAACTTCTGTGAATAACATAGGGTTTTCATTGCCATAGCAACTTTTGAAGTCCTTGAAATATAATGTATCACATGTTCTTTTCTTTGGAATGAAGTCCTGCAAAGTATATCAGAAATTTCGTATTTCATACTGCTAAAATAGTCATATAATTATGCACAAAGCAGTACATAATCTTAAAAAAAAGGGCTATAAGATTGGGTTATCAGCTACATGTATTTATTTTCCAGAGGTATGTTTTTAATTGAAAATTTTTAAGACTTTTGGAGTTATAACTACCACAGTCACTCTTTAAATATAAGGAAAGCTGTGAAGAGGGGAACTGTAGTGTTGAAGAAAGCAGAACAGCAGTGGACAGAAGGCAATTCAATACTACAATTTCTCTAAGATCCTTTAATTAATCTCTTTAAAACATATTTTCTGCTCTAGACATCCTGATTTTCAATTAGGTGATTTAGAAGCCTACATAATGCTCAAGTGGGATTTACACATTAAGGTATGCCCATAATTAAGGCTCAAAAAATTAGGAATGGAAATTATGCATTCATAGGTGAAAACCTCATCACTGCTTTATCTTACTTGGTAGGCGTGGGAAACAGGCTTTCCTAAAAGGCCTAATGTCCCTGGCATCAGAGCTCTTGCAGCAAGCAGGATTATCAGATGCAGCCAGACCTGCAACTCTCAGTCACTCCACAGAGTCATACGGGATCCCTGTGGGACCTGAAGGGACAAGAAGGAAGTAGTTTTATGCTCGACTGAGGACAGAGAAGTATATGAAAGACAGGAAGCATTTGGGAGGAGGAAAGAAAACAGTATTGGGTGATAGAAATACTGCTGTAGACGGTAAATAAGATTTTCTTTTCCTGATGAGAACTCAAACAACATTAGTCCATACATACCTCTTCAGTTGTCAGTTCCTCTATCTGTTAGTTTTTTCAGTCATAAACTGAAAGCAGAAGTATGCAAAGATGAGTTTCTCTGCCTAATGTCTGCCATCAGCATTTGAAAATAATTATTTTCAGAGTGGACATCTTTGATCTCTTTTACTAAGAAGAACAAATGAAAGAGTAGAAGGAGAGCTAATGCTCTGTGTGTTGTAGCAGAGCCACATAGCAGTCAGTTTTCAAATATTCATTATCCAGGCATTTTCATTCCGCAGTCTAGTGAGAAGCAAATTACACTTCTTCATCTGGTTTCCGCAAAAAAGGCTGAGAGGATTTGAATGTTTTTGGAGGGAGGAACTAAAATTGCTCCAGATTTCTTCTTGTCTTTGTAATTTTTCCTCCAGCTGTGGCTTTAATTAGTTCTGCAACAGCACCACTGAGAATTTATCCTTCAATGCCAACATTTGAACATTATAAATATACATGCTCTTGCATGTAAAGAAAATATGTTTACAAAGATGGAACTTCTTTCTAAAGTTGTATGTAATTTTGGGCTTTACGATTATTTTGGCTGCAATATTTAAACTATCAGAGGATTTCATCTAAATGATAACAGAAGCTCATCCTTTCTGTCCTCCATCTACAGATATATACAAATATCGACATACAAATACTGACTGCCAAGTGCTTCCTGGATGCATCCTTCTCATATGGCATTAGGGGACATATCTGACTGACAAAATAAATAACGGTAGACAAACATTACGAAATAATAATTTTAATATTTTTTAATACTAGTTCAATGTGTGTTGTTAATAATATTATACGTTGTTAATAATATTATACTCTGGGTTTATTCCTATATGTCATTTCCATAACATTCTTTCAACAGACCCCGTTATGAAAGAAGCTAGGAATGTAGCTCAGAATCCACAAGTACAAGCTACAATAAGAAAAGTTTACATACATTTCAAAATTGTCCTAGGTATTTAAAAAGCAAATCTCAAATGGATTAGATTAAAAAGATCAAAAACTAAGTTTCAATTTACACATCTAAGAGGTACAACTAGAACACTGATAACACTGTCTGCTTCCTAGGAAGTCTCTAATTCCTTTTCCTGAGTTTCAAAACTGTTTTATAACATGTTACTTAATGAAACAGGATATGTTAACAATACTCGTGTTCTGAGCAGGCACTTGTAGCCTAATTGTAGAGAATTGTTTGCAGAGCATCTGGGCTGCATAAAAATGATGGCAATAAGGAAGCTCTTAGTTTTAAATATAGAAAATAAAATTCTGACCTGCTGTGTGGAGGGCATGCCTTCAGCTGATGAATGCATGGTGTCGCATCAAGGAAAAGGAAAGGTATAAAAAATGTCATGGCCTTCTTATTTCTATTCTCTTTTAATAAAACTGTGTTATTATTAGTTGTAACTACAGAGTCAGAATCACTGAATCATGAAATAAGTTAACTTGGCAAGCTTCTCTGTAAGCTACTTCATCCAGTCTTCTACTGACCACAGGGCTAACATTGAAGATTGATCAGATTTCCCAGGGGCTTCATCAGTGAAGCTTTGAGCATCTAAGAGAGTGGAGATTCCATGGAAGTTTAGGGCAGCTGGTTTCTGTTCTTAATCATCATAAGTGTGAAGGTTATTCTTTCCTTGTGTTTCCTTGTAGTATTTGAAATACTGCTTTGTGCAAACTGCAACTGGTTTTTCTTTATTCTCCATGAATGGCTGAGAAGAGTTCAGCTTTACCTCTCTATATCCTTCCCATAGGTAGTTGAGTACAGTAATTATATGATTCTCCCCTTATCCCTGCTATCCAGACCCTATTCACTCACCATTCCTCACCAAGTGTCTCAGCAAGACATTCCTCTATTCAACTCTCACCAGTTTCCTACTGTCAATCGAAAAATTCTGTGATTGCTCCATTAATAGTCTGAAGTGCCTGAGGTAAAAGCCAGTCTTCCAGACAATCTAATAAGCCCCACTGAGGAAGTTAACACATTAACCTGGGCTAATAAGCCCTACTGAGAAGGGGAATACATTAACTTGGTCTTAACTCTGTCCAGTACAATTACGCAGCACAGCTTTCCAGTTTTTCCTGCACCTAAGTCTGCTAGCAGAAGCTTTGACACTGCCCAGCACCCAGCAGGGTATGAGTTATTGCTGCTGTAGTTCAACGAGCAAACCTTCAACTCTTTGTCAGAGGCTAGTATCCTTTCAAGGTCTGGCTATTTGAAAATCATGAATGTTCTATCTTTGTACATAACAGTTATAGCCTCTTTAGCTAAATTAAAGCTAAACCAGTTACTCTAACCCCTTAGCTGGTTGTATGACATCTAAAATCTTCTTCCCTTTCTAAGAAACGTTTTGCAGCTCTTTTATTACTGAAGCAAGCATGAAGAAAGAAGGAGATAGATGGTGCTATTTTAGGACAGTGTACAGGGGTGTGCATTATATTTTGATCCTCTGGGTCTGAAGAAGTATCTAAAGCTATTTGCACTGCTTAGCAAAGTTAGCTATACTCTACACCAGTACAACATGCTGCCTTAATGTGTTAAAACAGGAAAAAAACCCCACTTTAAAATGAAGAATTTTTTGCTAGCTGCTGATCTTTCTTTTGGTCTTGATACGAAAATATTCCTTGTGGCATTTGTCACAGGTATTTTCTTATAATTTTCTTATTTCTGCTATCCCCTAAGGGCAAAAGAATAGCTGTAATGACAGCAAAAGAGGTGTCTTAAAAATCTGTTTTGACAAACAGTGAAAATGTAAGTCAACCTACAGATGTAAAATATGAAAGTGTCAGTTGTCAGCTTCTCCTGACTATAAATTATTTTAGCCTTCATGTACTGAGAAATTTAGTTAATAATATTGATTCCTTCAGCCAATTAAGGTCTTCTTCAGCCTGTTTCTGCTAAATGCTGTACCTATTCCAGAAAATATTTCCACTCCTTTTTGTTTTCCCTAGGAGTTCTGTCAAGTATAAGCTTCAGTTTTGCAAGGGCTCTAGTTTAAGTCTAATAAAAGGCTCTTTGTCATATGTTTCTGCTAGGATTTTATTATTAATTTCCATTTCTAAATAATTTACCAAAACTATTAAATATAGAAAAAAACAGTGTTTTTCATAAAATATAGTGTCATCATTTGTAGGAGTGTATCACATGCAGAAAATCATGGTGATTTATAGGACCTCTAAAAGATAGCTTCTCCCTTCCGCTATTCTCCCCACTTTGCCCCAGTCGTTGATTGACATCTGGGTTGGCATGTGCTTGGAGTCTCATTAATTGCATCTACTTGACAGTACCAAGAGGAGGTAGATCATGAAGTCTGGAGACTCCAGGTGTTAGGCTTGTCAACAACACCAGGGGATGATTGTGGTATTTGCTGAGGGAGAAAGAATCAAAAACAGGACAGAAAAATTACGAATAGAAAAGCATAGAGGGAAGTGTTTTACAGTGATGATGGCTTCTAATGTGTGTCAAATCCACTTGTATAACCTTGTATTCCTCATGAGACTCTTCAGTGTCACTTCTGGACTGAGCTTTCAGATATTCGTTAATCATATTTTCACAGTACTTCTGCTGAAAGTATAACAGGTTGTAAATTCAGTAACAATGAATCATAGGAGTTTTTTTCTCTAGTTTTGACTTTTTTACTTGTGGAAAGCTTTTTTTGGCCAGCAGTTTCTATGCATATGTAACTGACAGCATGCATGTTTTTAGATTACTGAAGATGATATTTTTTAAAACACTAGTTCTTTACTGTTTATTGTTAGCACAATTTGGATTAATTACTAAAGAGAAACACTGTACTGAGCACTGGTAAAATTCCTGGTGGTGCAGTCATATTTTAAATGCAGAGCACTTTTGTATCTTCTTATATAGGTCTTCCTGTAACTCAAGTAATTTTTATAATCTTTTTTCAATGTGTGGCATGGATTTTTTTGATGGAATTAAATAGCAAAGAAACTTTAGTGATCTTAAAATACCTTCAATATTTCACTTCTATTCTATCTAAAATTTAATCTATCTATATGTACAATGACTGAAAACTTTTTTCTATGAAGATATGAGAACTCAAAGTTTACTTGCATGTCTTGATATTAGTAAATACAGTTATATTCAATAATGCTAAAGTAAAACTAATTTTAAACTCAACTGCACAAAAAATATATACTGGAAGCTAATGATTGTAGCTGGTAATTGAAATAAAACTTTTGTTATATTGTCCAGAGAAAGAGATAGATATTTTGTATATAAGCTGTCAAAAATAAGTGTTGTATTAAATTTTAAGTATTATAAGAAAGAAGATTCTTAACAAAATTGAGATAGACTTTTGAATATCCAAGAAACACAGTGTCCTGTATGTATATTTATGTGCTAATGTCACATTAATTGTGCAATAACAAAAAAACCCCACATGAATATCTAAGGAAAAACAGTAATTTTTTCTAGTACTTTTGTAAGCATTTTTACATGCTATTGATACAAGTAAAAATTGTAAGGTTCCATATTCTAATGATTTATTTCTTAATGTTCTATTTTCTAGGTAAGTACTCTCTGTCTTTTTCTTCCTAACATTCCTCTCTGCCTTCTTGAAGTTCAGTGAAAGAGGCAGAAATCAAGACAACAAAAATGAAGGTCCATTTGGTAAGCATTTACTTTGGTTTACGTGCTCATCTCCTTTTTTCTTTTTTAATTGAAGGAATGCACCTGTTACAGAGGATTACCTTGTGTAGAATTGGTGAGAGAACCCATTTAGAGCAACTGTTCATGAAATGCTTGTGGTACTGTCAGACTGCCCAGGTGAACTGCAAGCAGCACTGCCTCCTCTCCAGGGTCTAGGGTCACACTATTCGTGTAAAGGCTTTTCTATTTCCTGTAAGGCTGAAATACTTATCCAGAGAGTTTTCATGGCAGAAATCTCTGTGTTTGAAAGTTGTTTGGCTCATATCAAAGAAGAAAGAAACTGCCCTTTTAGAAAAGGTGTTACACAAGGTATCTGGAGCACTAATGAGGGTCTTACTAAAGTACAGTTTGATCTTGCTTCCTTCAAGGGAAACAAGGCTATTACAGAAAATAGCAAAAAGTGAAAAATAAGGGAAAATGCCTTTAACTCTGATTCTTTTTAGTTTGGCGCACAACCATTTGATGAAGCAGTAGAACAGATGGCCTTCTGAACTTCTCCAAAATCTGGTGTCTGTGCTGAATTGAAGATTTTTATGACATTGCTGAGAGCTTCCATTGTAGTTACAGTTACAGGAATGCAGGATGCACCCTTAACCACCTAGGACTGATAACTTTTAGTTAGAAGGCCAAAGAGAGGAAACAGAGGAAGAGCAGAGGAGGAGACTGAGGATAATTACAAGGTAAATGGCACCAGTGAATGTTTTTAGAGCAGAAACATGAACCTCACACTCCAGTGGTTTTCAGGACCTAACCAAAGATATTTGAAGTGATGATGTCCTCTGGACTCACTCTCCAAATCAGAGTTTTGAAAGCTTAGTGTGCTGAGGAGATTCCAGAGGTCCTGGACATGACCATGGAAGGCCGACATGCTGGCAGAGATTAATCACATCCATCTACCTGTCCTTTGTAGTACCAATGTCAAACTGGTAAATGCCCCAGGACTCATACTGGCTTAGGAATCTATACATGTTCCATTGCAAAACTCAAGATCTTGTGCTTGCTAGACACTAAAGCTTTTCTGACACATCTGAAAAATATTTAATAATTTTAATCTTGTGTGGATTTAGTTTGCCTAGTTATACACTGCCTACATTAACCTTCACTATGTGTTCACACACATGCAGATACACAAGCGCACGTATGTATGCCTGAAACCATGGTAAAAAGTCAAATAAATTATTTTTGAGATAGATCATTTGGGAAATGAGAATTAAAATAATTCAATAAAAAAATTTTACCTGAAGAAAATTTAAATGCTAAAAAGGACAAGACTAGACAGTACTTACTGCAGTTTTAAGAATGATGGGTAAAGACCTCCATCTTGATTAAAAGTAAAAAGAATAGAAGCAATATTTTAGTATTTCTCTCATTTTAAAGAATGTCTAATTGAGCTTTTTAACACCTAAAGAAATTCAGACATGGAGGGATATTGCCTTAAAAGATTACAGATTACTGAATATAGGAGATTGTAATATCTATTGTAAATGCAAACTTCTTTCTGTCTGTTGTACATAATTAAATAATTTAATCTAGCTATTAAAATCAAATATTCCTCTAATCAAAAGAAAATGAAATACATTTAGAGAAGGAACAAGAACAACAAATCAAAAGCCACACATGCTGTTTGTTTTCACATTTCACGTGTTCATTTGGTGTCTTCTTGGTGAATCTACATAGTGGCTGTACTGAGATCTTTAAAACTTCTGTATTTGTTTTGAGAAGATTAGGGAGAAAAATAATGGCTAATACTATGATAAAGACATATTTTTAAAGCTTTTCATAAGAGATGTTATTGTTCAGATGTATAGGAGATAATGTACTTCAGGCAAAAATGGTTTGATAAGCAGTATGTTGCCAAATCAACCCGTAGAGTGCAACATGAGGGTTTTAGCACAGCAAGTGATTGGCTGAATAGGGAAATTAGAAAATTCACTAAGGCTTCATTATAAGTAGTTTAAAAATTCATGCAAATTGTTACTAGATTTTGCTGCTCCAGAGACTAAAATAGTATGTCTTGTTCTGAGTTGTCATGGAATAGAAACTATCTTTCAAGGTGACTTTTTTTTTGTAAAATATCTTTTGCTCTGCAGTTCTAGAAAGAAAGAAAAGCAAAACAATTTCAATAACCAGTAAAACTCTGTAAAGCTTTCAACACCATATTCCACCGTATTTTCCTTCTGAATAATTCACTGTTTGTAAAGGGAGAGGTTAAATATGTATTTTTGTGTATGTAAAGATGTGTATAAAACACACCTGTGATTATGTGTCTATTCCATACAGCTTTAAAATTCTTGTAATTTAAAACACCCTTTGAGGGAGGAGAATGAGTTCTGTGGTATGGTAAAAATCAGCCATGACACAGGGGCCTGCAACCTCTCATTTTCTGGTGCTAGTAGATTGCATAGTGCTGTATGCTTTCTGACAGAAAATTAGGTTGAATCTGAGTTTTGTGAGTTCTTTGATAAGAAGCCTGTTGAGAACTGCCTGCTGTAATCTCTGTATTGCAATCCTCAAGGCCCAAATAATAGAAGCATTCAGAAAGGGTGCCCTAAGAGGAAAGGAATTGGGACTTGGAAGGTAAAAGGGGTTTCTTTTGTACTGTGCAAAATAAAGAAACAGACGTATTTCAAGCCAGATCTTTTATTTATTTCTGCAGGGACTCTTCAACTGTGCAAATTGTACTATTTAGGTAATGTCTTGTGTATACACATAATATCTTACAGTACCTCATGCATGCACAAGTGACAGTGTTGAGAAATGACTGAAACGTTATTGCATTCTGATAAACCCAGAGCAAACTGAAATAAAATGCAGCCTTACTTCGGAGTTGGTTTTAATTTTTAATTTTTTTTAACCCAATCTTTTTTGTGTTTAAATATTGGCATTTTACATTCTAGCCACTTCTGCTGATGTTTTTCTAACGTGTTTTGTCAAACCAATTTAATATGCAGCTGTTCTTTCTGCTAGAGGAAAACTGTATCCATATCATGTATTTAGTAGCAGAATCTTATTGACTTTAAACCTTGAGGGTTTATTTTTTATGAAACCTTTGTTGTCTAGCATAGAGTGGGCTTTTACTGAGTTTTGCATGCATTTTCCTTGTCATCCCTATACATGTTGCAATATAGTACACAGAATTAAGCACTGTGAATGTGTTCTTCAAAAGACCAAATAATGTATCTTCTAACAGGCTGTCACAGGAATTACAACTGTGAACTCATAAGGACAGGAGTATTAAATTATAGTTTTGAAAAAATGTGCTGATAAGAGAGGAGCAATCATGGGTAGTGTGTGCTACAGATGATGACAGCAGAAGTGGAAATGTACCTGGTTTGTGTTGTTGCAGCTAAGATAAGCTTAAAATCTTCATTCTTATCTAAGTTTGAGGCAAGTACTCTCACATGTTTAAGATAACATCAGATAACTATAAGGTTACTGCATACTTTCCATGTTTGGCATGCATGTAAAATGACTAACATAATATAGTTTGCTCAGACTCCTGCATAATCCTAGTACAAATAAGTCTGCACTATAGAGCTAGATGGCTTTGGTGCGGTGACCCTCTTGCACATAGAAAATGCAAGGTGTCTAGAGGGAAATTACAGGACCTGTGTTTTTCCACTTAATTTTAGGCTTGTGACTGATCTGAGGGTAGTAATACTTTGTTAAATTTTTCTCAGTCACTCCACTGAGTAAGTAATAAAAGAATAGAGGTCTTTTTCCCTGCAACACAAGTGAGATTGTGGCAGTTAGACAGCATGTGTTCTGTGCTCTCTGTAACAAATTTCCATGGCTTTTGGAAATTTTTTTTTTTAATTAAAAAAAAAATTAATATCACCTTTTTGAGGCCAGAAGAGTAGCCTATTTCCTGACCCTTTTATAAATTGTGTGCTTTTATTTTCGTTCATTTTGGACTTGGAACAAACAAATACAGTCCAGCATGCCAGTCTGCACCCTGTCATCAGAGATGCACAGGAAACTTTCAGCACTATTGGGTGGACATGGACTTTGTTTTCTTTCTCTCTGTCCTGTCTCTCAGCACAACCTGTCCTGTTTTACCAGCATGACTCTATTCCCCACCTTCTCTCTAATCCATATATCCTTTGAGTGTATGCCATGTTTGTTGTCCCCAACCTTGTCTTTCATTCGCAACTTCCAGAAAACAAAACAAAAAATTGTCCTGTGTTTACAAATATTTTAGTTTTCTGAAAAGCGAAAAACCATATTTTGAGATCTTGTTTATGTATTCTACACATAAGTTGTATACAACTATACTATATCATGATGCTATCCTAC
Source organism: Rhagologus leucostigma (assembly GCA_013397725.1). Taxonomy (NCBI): domain Eukaryota; kingdom Metazoa; phylum Chordata; class Aves; order Passeriformes; genus Rhagologus; species Rhagologus leucostigma. Next base: position 536,051 of record VZTD01005596.1, on the reverse strand, counting down.
AAAATTTTACTCTTGTTTTCTTTACATCTTAGCTTTTTTCACTTCAAGAGTTTGGCATGGAAATAACTTGTCAGACATAAACCGTCGTAAATCTGATTGTTTTTAGTTGCTAGAGTTCTCAACAGAAAATTCCACCATATTCTGAAACTGTATTTGGATGAGACTCTGTCTTGGTCTGAAATGGAACTATGATGTACAGTGACTACATCCAGAGTGCAAATTCACTCTGTGCTTATGTAGCTCTGAGGTCTGATTGCACATTATTACGGCATCCAAATGCCTTCACTACAACTGACTCTGTTACATGCTTTGTACCAAAGAAGGTTTCTCTTTGTACTGTATTCCTTCCTCAGACTTACAATCAGTTTGCTGTGATTCATGAGCAGTCTCATTTTGGCCTTTTTCAAACTGCTCTGCATATACCACTTCTGTGGAATATGCAGAATTCTTTTTCAAATGGCTACTTTCTTAACTGGAAGTGCACAAAGGCTTTGAGAACAATAATGGCTAAACCTGCCTGAAGGAGTCCTCACAGCAACATCGACTGAAATCAGTTACTAAAGTGACTTCAAAACTCCACTGAAATCAAGATATTAATTAATTGGCAACATCTGCAAAATTTTACTTTCATCCATGCTTTATTGTATCAAAAGAACACTATACAGTCTTCTCTGTGATTTCTGGGGAAAAAAAAGGTGACCAAGTTTGTCTGAATAGATAAAAAGACTCTAAATTCACACAGAGAGTTCTGTCCTGCTATGATCACAGAGTGTATCTTTGAGTATCTCTTCCGTCAAGATGAAGGCTTGCTCTATCCACATATCCACATTCAAGTAAGACTCTCAGAGTCTATCTTGGAGACAGAGCAGTTCTCAATGTGTTTTAACAAGCAACATGATGTTCAGCTGTGTCAAACATATAAAGTTAACGGGATTATATGACAAATTTAAGAGTGACATTACAGTCTGACTGATTATGCTGGCACTCATCATTTCCACCATCCTGAGGGTGTAAAATCTGTCAGTTGTCCACAATTGAATCTATGCTGACACTTACCTAAACCAAAAGGGATTGTGATCTTTATAACTTGCCCAAATCCAGCTCTGAAAATAACTTACCTACTTTTCTCTCAGGGCTTGCTAGGAAATGTTCCTGAAATTTTTCCCTGGCGTTTTACCTGCTGCAGTTATACCTAAGATGGCATCATGTGTCATCTGGTGCTGTTCTCAGGTTTAACCTCAAGCCATAGAAAATATTAAAGTGTTGAGAAGGGTCACCTTAGCATTTGTATTTATAACATACTAATTAACATCAACACTACAGAGCAGCGTTAAATATAAATTAAATTTATATTGTTTGTTTTACAGTGTTTAAAATAAATTAAATTTATTTAATTTTCTCCACTAGTTTAAGGCTCTGATAAGACAGGAGTAGGTAGCTTTTAATTGGTAATCTTTAGCAGTTTGAATGAGAAGTTTGAATGGACTTCAGATTTAAGGTCATGAAAGGAAAACCAGTCTTCGGTATAAAGCTTCAAGAGCTTTGTTATGAGGTTATTTACACTTTGCTGTAAATTATTGTGCACAAACAATTATTTACAATACAAAATTGAGATAAGCTCTTGTTTTTAGTTCTTCTCCTCACTTTTATATTGATCTTCGACACATGCTCATCAAATTGGAAGGAGTGTGAAGTAATATTAGTGATCGTATTGTTCTCCCTAACTCTTCCTCTGCATCTCATCTCTGGAAGTGAAATGACTCATTTCAAACAATGAAGCCATTTTGTAAAGAAATATTTTCTGTGAGATGATGGTGGCTTGTGTTTTATAGTGATAGGAATCAGAACTTATCCATAATAAACACAGGATACAAACAGGTATATCCATTATATTGGAAGAGAGTATGACTATGTACTAATTACTTCAAACACTTTGAAAAAGGGAGAGGAAACCCTACCCTAGTACTTCCTACAAGAGAAATAAAACCGTTCCTTTATTATAAAAAGCAAATCATAATAGCATACCTGTCATACCACATGCAATAATGCAGAATCTGTGTCAGTGTGTGTGAACGCAGATCCTCTATTCATTTCAGCTGCAAATCAGCATATAATTTTCTCTACAGTGCCTGAAGTTTATTTGTAGCAGAGATCAGGAACTGGGATGATGGTATCAAGTAAAAGAGTCCAATACTCAACATGGTTGGTGCAGCACAAGAAGTGTTACAGCTATCATAGTGAATATGCTAAAGTGCAGTACTTATAAGAACTCTGTGGAAAGAAGGGGATTTGTTTTTGTATACAGGCTGTGGTTTATGCAGTATTTTCATAACTGTGAATATTCTCACCCTTTCAGTTTGTTTCATCTTCTACAACATACTTAAAATTCCATACCAAAAGAAATGCATTAAGAAACATATGTGTTGCAAACTTTGACATTCTAATTTTATAAAGGATTAAATTATCCTTATTTCATAAAGTTAATTTTGGCTGTACATGGACTGATAGTCCTGAGATGTTTAATTGTGAGCTTTTACAAAGGACCTTAACCTTATGTATTCAATGAGATGACAGGACAGTTTCTTATTTTATCTTCACTGTTCTTTGTGGAGAATCCCCTTACCTTTTTTTAGCCCTTTTAAAAAGCAACTCAGTCCCACAAGCAATAGAACTACGTGAGTCCTGACTGGGAAAAAAGTCTGTCAGTTCTCTAGTTCATTTTTCTGAAGTGTTCAACAGTATAGTGTCTGGGTCTGCATATTTATCTTTACAGTAACCTGAACATCTTAAATGGTAGCAACTCTATTGTCTGACACAGGAAGATGAATGGCAAAAATATACATTTTTTATATAGATATATATATATAGAGATATATATATATATGTATATTTTGGGTATTTAGTTTACAAACCAATAATTTGATTTTTTTTATTTTGTATTTGTTTTTTATGGCATCTTTTTGGTCACATCTCGTACCAAAAACACTTACAGATGAAGGTTCAGCATTTCCACAGGTGGGGCAATAAGGATCCCATGATAGACCTGGTTAAAGGCAGACATCACTATTGTAGACATTACATTTAGGGATGTTGCACTAGGCACTTTTAATGGAAAAAGACATCAGTATTCTTAGGGAATAATTTCCTTCATTCTAGAAGCTTGCATGTTCATCTTAGCAAAACATTACTTCTTTCTTTGTTCTTTCAGTTAGTAACTTGAATCAATTCACCAGGGGCTCAAATGAGCACCCTAAGCCACACAAGAGCAGGAAGGAAGCTGGATGCAGCTCAGTTATGTGTATGTATGCCCGTGTACTCAGCTCTGACTGGTTGCTGCAGAGTCAAAACTGCTGTGAGACACTCAGGATCTTAAGAGTTATTCTATTTTCATACATAAGGAAAATATATCTAAGTCTAGCTTCCTAAACAAACCCTTAAATCTTTAGATTGATAGAGCATATTAAACAGTGTTGTAGACAAGGTACTGTGAAAACTTGTCAGAGCAAGAACTCAGCTTGTTAGGACGTACATCAAGCTATATCCTGTAAATATGCTACGTCACCCTGCTTTTAGGGGAAAAGTTCCTCCCTTTTCCTAGGCAATGCAGGAGAGGATGTCATTCTACCTTTTTTTCCAGCAGTTAGATTAAGTTGAAGGCATATCCTCCTGCTCTTTCTCTCATGTGTGATTTGTGTGGGGTGTGACAGCTATGTGGACAATATTACTGTGAGAGTTTTTTTATTTTGTTTTGTTCTGTAGGAAAGTTTTAAAACAGCCTGGTTATATTGTTCTGGGAAGAGATAAAGAACACTATTAGATCTATACTATAAATTTTAAAATGTCATGGAATGTGGAGGTGAATTTATACCAAGTAGAGATGTCTGCTTCTTACAGGTTTCTATGGGAATCCGAAAGCCTTCATAATGTCAGTGTTAAAGAGGAGAGCACAGTTCTTCACTTTATTCATGGAGTTGTTAATAAAAAAAAAAAGAAAGTTGAAAACTAACCGGAAGTTATAATCTTTACAAACTTACAGTTTCTGATGGAAAATATCTTTCTTGAAAAGTTATTGTCCATGGAAACCTGTAATGGAATACACAGCCTTTCACCTGTACTTTTGCCCTGGTTTTAAACCCAGTTAGAGATGAAACATCATGCAGCCACTTACTCAAGCCCTTTTCTCTTTCCCTCACCCCTCTTCCCAAAGGAATGAGAAGGAGAATGGAAGTAAAACTTGTATATTGAGATTAGAACAGTTTGATAATTGAAAAGAAAGTAAAATAAAATAATAATTTTAAATAAAAAGAATGATAATAAAAAGCAAAAAAAACCCCGAAAGTGATGTACATGCAATACAATTTCTCACCATCTGCTCACTGAAGCCAGACCCTCCTTCCCAAACCCAGATCAGCCACACTTCCAGGCAACTCCTTCCGGTTCATATCCTGGGCATGACTTCTACGGTGTGGAATATCCCTTTGGTCAGTTAGGGTCACCTGTCCTGTCTGTGCTCCCTCCCAGTTTCGTTATGGTTTTTTTTGTTTGTTTGTGGGGTTTTTTGCGTACTTCCTTACTGGCAGAACATGAGACAAGTTAAAAATAAAAGTTCTTGTCTTGGGATAAGCACCACTTAGCAAAACCCAAAGCATCAGTGTGTTATCAACAGTATTTTCACCTGACTCCAAAACACAGCACTGTAGCAGCTATTTAGGAGAGCTTAAGTCTCATCCAGCTGAAACCAGGACAACAATGTAAATTCTAATTTAGCCCTGATGAAGAATGTGCAAATACACAATATGTGTTTGGTTTTGGCAGTATAAGAAATAAATATATAGAAGGTGATATCACATAAAAAGAACAGAGGTATATACCAAAAATGGACTCAGAAATTATTTTATTATTATGACTCCAAAAATATACAAAATATACAAAATACAAAATTTAATTCTAAATAGACAAATTTGTAGTTAGTATGCCACAGAAGTAATGCACATTACCAGCACCTAACATTTCTAAAATGTCTTTATTTTGCCTATTCAATAAACAGCATTGGCAATGCTAACTTGATATTCTAAATATAGTAGTAGGAGCTAATGTTCAAGGAACATGTCATTTGGAGAGATGAATAAACAGAATTGTTCTGCTGTGTAACTACTGTCATTGATGTCTTTTAATGAGTAACGTTACATACAGTGACACTATCTATGCTTGCAGACTGAATTTAATAAGAACTCCTGATTTTTTAATTGCTTCTATTCATCAGCTATTTTATGCCCTTAAATAATTTTTCTGTCAGAAGAATATGATTTCCTTACAATGAGATAGCTGAAATTCAATTTTTCAAATCCTTCTGGTTTTGTTGTTAAGATGCACGACAGAGAAAGGGCAGGCTTCTGGGCCAGTGTTGTAAATGGGGTGCTGAGCTGAATAGACCCACGGCAGTTATTCTAATGGCTCAATGATATGTGAGGGAGAGAATAGAAGGCCTTCATTAAAGATTCTCTGGGTTATTTAATGAGATAAAGGGAAGCAAAAATATGTAGGCGTCAATTGAAAAAAAAAAAGGTCTTCAAGGGCAGCAGCACGTAGTCCTACATTTCAATAGCAGAAGTGTATTGGCAGAGTTAAAAGACCATATGTTAAAACCAGATTTATCTTTGTAAGACAAATTTAAATATTAAAAATTGAAGCCAAGGATATGCTATTATTGAGTATTTGTCTCACTCCTCTGAACTGGGGGTCTTTTCCAGTATATATTTGATTCGTACTTTTTAAAACCGTTTTTGTTATCCCCATATGTAACAGACAGACTCACCATATGTCTATGCAATCTGTGCAGTTGTGTAAGCAAGAGCCGGTTCTTATTCACAGCTTTATTATATGACCCATATGTTATAAATTTTGGTGTATGTGTTTGTTTTGGCTGGCACTTTGTAGGACATATAGCATACTTTCTCAGATTACTATCAATCAGAGTACACGTAGCGCTTAATAAACAACCCATGTGAATAGTTTTGGACAATTCAAGCAATAGTCTTCTTTGTAAGTAAATTAGCAGTACGTTTTTTAGGAAATTCATCCTCTAAAAAATGGGAAGGACAATCAAATATTCATCAGTCAAGAAGAAATGTGTTGAAATAACACTCGTATTCCCATATTTCTTTTGCCTTTCAGTTAAGAGTTCAATAATTGCCCATATTCAGCAGTCAGGGAACATTCAACAGCAATATTTTAAATAGTTGTTTAGATAAATAAATATGCAGAAAGGGAAAATCTTCAAAATGATTAAGGGGATGGGAGCTTTGTCCAATCTATTAATATATACATTAAGGTTCTTAGTTATTACTGTATTCTGGACAGACCATATCTTCATCAGAAAAATTTGTCATGTGTTGCCAAATATTTTCATGTCATCTGTCAATTTTTGTCAGTCAGAATATTTCTGGGAAGAAATTCTTGTCACAAGGAAAAAGGTCTAGTTAGTAGATAGGAACTGACACTATATAGATGAAGAAATATCTTTTCATATATTCCGGCTGTGAAGTGAGGAACACCTGCCTTTTCCTTAAAATGTCCTGTAGTCTAGTGAAGCCCATGGCATTGGCTGAGGCTGTCTAGTCAAAATGGTGCAATCTAATAGTAGTAATAGGAGTAATAGGAGTCAAAATCTTATGTAATTTTTCTCAAACAGCAAGAGAAGATTTTGCTAATTATTCCTCAATATCTTGCTATTTACTGGTGTCAAACACAGATCAAACTAACTTTTATAAGTTTTGCAAACATTGTTATAATTTGATACATAAAATAGTCATACCCTAACCTTAACCCAGATACCATATGCCAAAATGAATGTAATTCCTTAAAAGACACAAGGTTAGTATTCTACATTTCACTGGCACTTGGACATATGAATAAAAGAAAATAAAAATGTAGCTGTTGTTAAGTTAAAAATTCAAAAAAAAGTGTTGAAAAACTTTTTATAAGACAAGTAAATTGGAAGATGTTTGAGTAATACTTGAATCTTGAATTACATTATGGGCACAATCTAGGGTTAAGTTTCATTTCATTTTTGTTAAGTGTTTTCAAATATTTATATTAAGTTGTATGTCAATCCAAAATATCGATACCTATCCACACAGTAAAATCTCAGATGGCTTAGTTTTACTCCAGCTTTAATACATTAGATTGAAAAATGGAAGATATTTATTTCACATGAATGTTGATTTTAGAGAAATTTTGAGTGTTGTAACATACTGTAGACCACATCTTCATGGAATAATTTAGATTGCTCTTAAGATATCAAAATTAAGTAGTTTTACTTTTTCTCCAAAAATTCCATCAAAGTCAATCCCATCTCAAAATGCCTTGATATACCCTGATGCTAAACGATTCCATTGAAATTTCCTTTGAGACTAATTTGAATATGGTCTAATTACCTGCACACGCATTATTTTGGAAACATTATGTCAAAGTAAGTTCACTTTTTCTGGTTGCATACCTTGCAAAGGTGTTAAAGTTGAAGATGCATTTAGAGTATAGTTTTCAAAACTTCATCCTTCACTGAGGAACAAAAGAGCTCTCAGGTAAAAGACAAGTTCTATGGAGCATATCTGGTGTCAGAAAGACTTCCAAATTATAATAGCTCCATACTTAGAATCTACCCAAATAAGATAAAAATAGTCATGTCCAATGACTGTTCAGATCTGTAGAAAGTGCTTTGCAGTTGATATGATATTCCATCCCACATGTGACCATAGACCGTGAGATGAGAAGATACTGTTTGCCATATATTTCCCAGTAAATTTTCGTGGCCTCTGAAGACAGATAGATGACTGGGAGGAAGACTGGAGCCTCCCAGCTCTTTCAGTCTAGTGCTGCTGAGGACAACTTGGTGGCTGGGGCACAGGCATCAGCATTGCAATGGAGAATTTACTGACACAGCATGGCACTTGAAGTGCTGCTGCACCCACTTTAATTCCTTCTTCGGTGAAGAATCTTCAATGCATAAATTAAATCAATTTTGTATCTAGAACAAATATTTCCAGTTGTGCGTATGTACCCATTATGAAATGGAAAGAAACCATTCCACTTCATTAACAAGGAAGAAACTGTTCCATATATAAAAAGACTGGTTTACAACCATCTTTAGTTGCACTTAAATAAACCCCAAATATAAACAGACAAAAAGCCAAATAAACAAGAACCCAATAAACAAGACACAACTGAGAAAAAACCTTTTGAGTTTACTCTGACCTGATTTTTCTTACATGATCTTTAGATTTTCCTACTTTCCTTACCTTTTTCTCCTTTCTTTTTCTTTCTTAACAGAAGATCTAATAGGCAGGGTATTTATGTTGCTTGCTTTTTAGTTTGGGGGTTTATTTCTTCATAATAACTCTATTTGCATGTTGGAGAATGGCTACCTGAGGCTTAAGTTAGATTTATTTATTTTAGCTTTCTGTTGTACAAATCTGAAGTAGTTTCTACAGGATTTTTTAACTTCTGGTATTTTATACCCTAAGTAGAATCAGATGTAGTCTTATACTAATGTCACATTTAAAAGACTACTGCAGATTTTCAGCTCTCATCTGCCACTTTTTCATCTTTCCAAGAATATAGACTTCTGTTTCCTTAGAGTGGCTGTTAATGCAGTAAAAAGTTTACCTGGATTGAATTCAACCTTATAAAAGCTGTGCATGCAAAATTTTACTCCAGTAATACAGACAAAACAGTTTCAGGACACAAACAGAATTAAGAACTACCTATAAAAAGTCTTATGTGTTACATTTATCTGTTTTAATTAGATGCAAAGGAAGCACACAGTATAGATGACTCTCCACCTTTTGCCTGTTGTTTTCATCAACTAACAAAGTCCTATGAGGACTTTGACACTTGCCAAAGGTTTATGACCAATTGCTTCTGTTTCCAGCCAGGCACTGAGGATGGCAGCACACAAAGCAGCTGCATTGTGATTGCAGGCCAGAGCCCCTGCCTGATGCATCTGAACTTTTGAAGCCCTGATTCCACTTCATTTTAGAGGTTCCAAGGCAAGGCATTCTGCTTCCCATTGTGTTGGATACCTCTGTTACCTGTCTGCTTTCACTGAGGTATCATGGGCACACTCTTGCCATTTGCTTCTTTTTCCTTCTCTAGTGTGCTGCAGCCTGGGAAAGGTAAATGTTGCCACCCCCTCTGGAGCCAGGCATAGGGTATTCCTCTTTTGGGAACACTCCTGGGCCCATTGTTCTCACAAGGAGCCTTATCTTTCCTTCTGTCTTGTTTCCTGTTAGGTTTCCACCTGTGCAGCTTCCTTTGATTTAATGCTGGCAATTCAAGAGGATTAATACCAGCCAGATAGATTGAGGTGCTTATAATACTTGTATATGATACACACAAAATACCCCTAGTTTTCCAGTTCTCCATGATAGAGTTTTTTTTTCTGTGCTGAACATAAATCTCCTTCTGTCTCTCAGATTCTCATGCTGTAGTGTAAAATCACTTCATAATTTGATTGTGTGTGAAAGTAGAACTGTAGTACTACAGTGGATTTTTTTATAGTTGGGACCTCTAAGAGCATTGCATAGAGAGCTGAGATAGTGGATGCCAAGTAGATGTAGTTTCCTAAATAAAAGCAATTCCACGGATAATTTTGAGTTGTTGAATTTTATAAAATGTGTTATAGATATGAGAAAACAATTTTATATATTGCTGTTTTTCAAAGACAGAATAGGTTCTAAGAACATGTTATTCACATTTTGTTACTTTGTGTTAGTGGAGAATGCTTTGCTATGTAATAAGAAACATACCTCAGAATACAAAACTTCATAAAATATATAATAAATTATATGATCTTAATTATTTCTTTCTAGAGATAAAATTCTGAAATAATTTTTAGAGCAAATCTAATCAGTCTGAGTTCATGTTGTAAATCTTAGAAGTTATTTGACTTTTTCAAGTGTACCAGTGTGATCCTCCTCCTCCAAGTGTGATCTTTTGATATATGCAAAAACATCTCTTCTGGCCCATGTGCTGCTTCAAAGTGAATTCAGTCTGTGGCTTTTTCAGATATTAGTCTTAACTGATTAAACTGTGCTTATGGTCTGCCTCCACAAAAAAAAAAAAAAAAAGGAAAGAAAGAAAAAAAAGACAAATTATTAGGGAAAAGGCTAGTGCCCACGGGTAAGGGAAACTGTTCCTAAGTGGCTTTCTGCTTTATCTGCTTAATCAGTAATTGATTTTAGTATGACTGGGTGGAAATAAACAGCCAACGTCCTGCATCCATGAGGGTGACAGACACAGCTGAGATGAGGAGCATTTGCTTTCTAGGCACAGGACTGCTTGGCTCCTTTGGAGCAGCATACTTCAATGAGGTTGATTATGTAACATTTTGTTTCCAGTTTTCCTGGGAATGCATCATTTGGGCTGTTAGTCTTGTGCTGCTTCTGTTGGGATAAAATGAGTTTGCCAGCTAGCTGTGATCACCTGGCTCTAGGGAAAGTGTCTAGATTCCAGAATTCTTGCACTCACGGATTGCCTTATGCTATTAACAAGCCAGTTGATATTAAACAGCAAAGGAGACGGTATGAGACTTTATTATTCTTCAGCAAAGTGTTTGCATTGTCTACAGCTTGCTGCCCTTAAACCTTCTGTGCTTGTGTGTAGAGAGAGGGGGAGAAGGGGTGTGCTAGGTAAAACCATTTCACTATTTGTGTGTTCAATATTAAATCATGGAAGAAAAGGGTAATGAAAAAGAGAAAGGTAAAATACCAGGTAACAGAAAAAAAGTATAGCAGCGGAAAGTTATATTTGTACTGTATGTATGTGCAGTTACCAATAATTTTTCGGGGATGAAAGGTAACTTAATTTTTTAAATACAAGTAACTAAGGCTATTGTCTTTAAATTTCAAGCAAAAAATACACTAGGAATTTGATTAGTGACAAATTATTTCTTAATCCAACTTGTCAGATATTACGTACTACTACTATTTTCTATCTTTTTCTCTGGAATATATTTGTTACATATTTTAACAAAATAACTGAAACAGCCCTTTGCATGTTCATTGTGGCAGAATTTCCATTCAATTTTATCAAACCGTGACATAAAGAGAAATTTTCTATATTAATGGAATTGAAAGAGTTACTAAAACTTCTTGTGTGAAAAAATCAGTCTCCCTTGATTTTGTCCCAGTGGAAAAAAAAAAAAAGGATGTCAGATCAGAGAACTGGTGATATATGATTAGTGTTTTAGCAGAGGCTTTTTTGTGTAAAAAAAGTGAGATTCTAATGAAAAAAGTTGCCTTAAGAAAAAATGATCTTTTATAGCAGATGCCTTACCAAAAGTAATTTCAGGTGAAATCATTATCATAGTCCAAAATCCTTCATGTGCTTATATAGTTCGTAGTACTTTTTATTGAAATGACAAGATTACATATAGATTTTAAATAGAAAAAACAAATTTTGACTAGGAAAATGAAAAATCTACTGTGAAAACTTCAATGAAAGCCTTTCTCCAGTTTCAAAAAAAATTGTGCTTTTCCGTAATATTTCTGATAATGTTAATTTTTAAAAAAATATTGTTAAAAAGGTAACCAAACTAATAAGAAAATTTTGAATAATATTTAAATATAATGCTTAGAGAGCACCATGATTTTGCTATAGAATTTAATTTCCTCTTAATTGTTTACAGTTTGAAAAATGAGTGTAATACATAACTTTTCCCAAGATTTTATTTACTTATCCTGAGATAGTACCAGGCTATGCTAAAGCCTGAGTTTTGATTTTGGTATTAGAAGGGTGTATTTCTCTGGTCTGTAGATGATTCCCCACCATGTACACTTCAGTGTTTGCTGAGTACATATTAATATAACTTCATCAGAGCTGGTGATATATTGACAAGAAAAAACAAACCAACAGTGAAATACAAATGATATCGAACAAATGCATAACTTGATTTTACAACCAGTGATTCATTTTTGTCTGTAAGCTAGAGAAATTTCCTCCGTTAAACTGTATTAATAATGGGAAATGTATTCCAGTCTCAGCTGTCTTTAAAGAACAAGGAGGCTGGTGTTAGCATCTGCTGAATATGATGTGATATATCTGTCAGTCTCCATCTCCAAGGCCTTTCTAAGGTGTCACAACACTAATCTAGAAGCTACTGCACTACTGTCTTTCAGAAAGGTGACTCTCTTGTTTAATAACTGTTCTAGTTAAGATTTTAACCTTTATTGTAATTGATGTAATGCTTTGGTCTCCATTTTTGTAAGAGGTTGATGCATTTTATGACTATCCATTCTTCTCCTTCCTTTTGTGAGAGCTCAAACCTGCATCAGTTCAAAAACAACAAAATAGTATTAGTAATTGAAGATCTTCCGCAGTTTCATTGTTTTTTACCTGTTGTTTCACCTTCTTTAGAAAATTCATATAGACAGTGCAGGATTGTACTTCTTACAGTTGGGACTACTTGCTGACTTTTTCAGGGAGAAGACGTTCTATGTACAAGTTAATTTGAAATATACACAAAACTTATATGGGTCGCATTTTCAGTGCATTAGTTTGAGGCAGGACTTGTAAAAATTGTAGGTGAAGAATTTCTAAGCAAAGTATCATTATTAGTTTTGTTGTGCCAAGTATTATTTAGAAGCTTGTAAGAGAGTAGAACGCAAAATTTGTAAAAGTGTTAAGGTGAATAGGAGTATATATAAAGTGTAAATGAAAATAAGTATTGTAACTTTGAAGCCAGAACCTGAAGTAGACTATGCAACCTTTGAGATGACTAGGTCACCGAGAGTGTTTCTACCTCCAAACACAGCAAATTAGTCTTTGTGAGTGAGGATTTGCAGCAAGACCTTTCATGGCTGATAGAAAAAAGTGCAGTGTGGAGAGAAGCACTTTTAGGGGAATTGTTTGCCATTAGGTAGCATTTGTTCATTCTTGCTTTCAGTGGGTGTATGAGACGCAAGAGTTTTTCTGAAAGATCACACTCTGTGTTGCTTGACATGCAACATGTGTCTCTTAGCTGACTTTGTTTTTGTCATCGATGCAAAATATCATCAAGGCTTGTGGAAGTAATTGCACCTTTCATAATCAGGTGCTCACAGGAAGTGAGACGTAGACATATCTAGGTTGTGGAGTTAGAAATATGAATTATTTTGGTAAATGCAGGTCTCTTTTTATAGAAAAAAACATCACTTACATGTGCACATATAAGCCTTCTACATACACACATACACACACAAATATATACATTTTGAAATTATGTAATGCTTGTTTTCATGGCTGTTACCAAAGCTAAGACAAACATTTCTCTATCTCAATTGTGTAAGCTGGATGTTTCCCAAGGTGTCTTGAAAATTAAAACGTTATACAGAAATGTGTAACACCATATTCCTTGAAGATTTTTGAACTGATAATTCCATTTTGTCTTTAGGAAAAAATGTGTCAAATTTTTGTTTCAGAGGACATTTTTGGTTTTAGATTTTTATATCATAGGACTTCCACAGGCTCATGCATAAAAAAATCCTAAACAAATAAGAGAAACATTTCAGGTTTTTAATACCGAATACATTTCAATTAACCTGAAATGCAAGCCTTTTAAGATTTTGTGTCACTTGAAATTTCTGCATTAGTATTCCGTCTGCAATAGGATGAAATTTCAGAATTACAATACTACCATGTTGAAGCAAGAGGATTGTTTTTGACATTGTCCTGTCCCTGAGTACAAATAGGGGGTTTTGTCAAATCACCAAGCTAGTCACCATTTTGTAATAATATCCACTAAATGTTTAAATTGCAAAGACGCAGTGGTTAGGACTCAGACTAATAGCAATGTTTTAGTTGCATCTTCATGTCCACAGAAACAGAATGAAATAATCAGTGAGTCCTAAAAGATGGTGAACCATGTTGCAAAGCTCATCCTGCTCCAAGAAGGAAGACCTACTTTTTCTACTGAAAAAGAAAGTACAGATGGAAATTATATCCAACATGTAGGGGGAAAATGATTTTCTTTGCAATATATCATATACACTGTTAGTGCAGTGCTTTGGTGGACTAGTAGTGCTGGAAGTGACAACTTAATGAACACATGGCTAGTCAGATATTGATATAAAACTTGAGTATTAAACTCTGTCATTAGTGCTTCTTGATCTGTGGCATAAGCAGACACAAACCAGGGAGCTGAATAGCTGTTTAATTTATTTCTGTTCTGTTCTCATTTGGTGTGAGCAGCTTCATTTCACAAGCAGGTCTTGTGTCGTAACATTTTAGTGCTCTATTTTGTCTGAAATGCTCTGTTAAAACTGCATCTTATTTTGGTGTAATTTTAAAGTGTGTTGCTTCATCATATGAAAACTCTGTCATGTTCTTTCAGCTTTCCCTGTTGTAACTCTCCATTGGGTAGATTATTTTTGAAATTAAAATTCTGGAACATTTGAAAGAGATGCTGCTTTAGTAGGTGATGGTGTAATCAAATCAGTGTAGTGGCAAACTGAGAAAGATCCTCAACTGACTTATGATGAGGTTCCTCATGGTAAAATTCCCATTCCTTTTTCTACCTCATGCTCCATTTTCCTGGATGGTGTTTAGCTGGTTTGGGAGCAATCTGAACAGAAGCAGGATTAGTCCAGTAAAGAAATAATGACACCATTTATTTTCAGGAATTACAATGACTCACAGTGTATCAAAGTAGTTTAGAAATAAATAGTTGGTTTTTTTATTATAGGAATAAATAGTAGAGAGATATTATTGAAGTGCACATGGCCTGTTGCATTTAGAATGCAGTTCACTAATCAGTTATTAAATATTACATAGTCAATAGCAGTGCTTGAGGGGGAGGAGAAAAGACTAAGACCAACAGAGTAATTTTTTCTTTATATTACTTTAGCTTGAAAGTATGGTCTGATTTCAAACTTTCTATTCACTGAAAGCAATGTTCTGAAACCAAGCACTGATATTTCCTGAATGACCTGGCTTAGGTAACACTGTATTGCAGGCAAATACACCGGTGGTTGATGGTGGTTAATGCACATGGGGATGTGCCAAAAAAAGTTCTGAAATTTGAAGTCTCTCATTCTACCAGTGAGAATGTAAAATGCTGTTTCAGTCCCAAGAGAAAAGGAGCTCTGTCACTAATAATCAGTTTTAGACTGTTGACAGCCAGACTTCCTAGTAGCTTTAACTGAACATGTCTAAGAAATTACCTAAATAATTGGGCAATTCTTTATCTTCATATAGTGAGATAGATCAAGAAAAATAATGAGGACAAACAAGGCTCCATCCTTATAGGCCGACAGAAAAGCTGGCTGAAGTACTGCAGTCATCTTGATAGTTAAGGCACGGGGCTGTGCTACCTCATTTCAGCTGATCTTTGGTAACCGCTCTTGCCTTTGTAGAGAGAAGAAAAAAGTACCTCAGCTTCAGTCTCCACAAGTGTGATTTGAGAGCTTGGACAGACATACAGAAAGTAAGATCAGATAACTGAAAACTCTCAGTGCTCTCAGCCAGCTGTTCTGCTCATAATACTGACACAGATGTTTGATCTATTTGTGAATCAATTTCTGAACGCTAGTCATGTCTGGATTTGGCCCTGGGTATTAATTTACTGTCCAATTTACTGAGGCAGAAGTACCTTCTGCTATTTTTATCTTTTAGATGATATAATATATTGTCTGTCAGAATTTAAAATGAAAACATTTAGCCTGTGGCTTGTGATAGCTTGAAAGGTTACACAACAGTCTGGCTTTGAAGAAGAATGAAAACTTTTTAAGCTGAGCTGCCTATTTGAGCCTTAGTTTTCGTGCTGAGAAGGTTAGTTAACCATTTATCACACAATCAATTTATATGCACCTAGCAGACAATCAAGTTGAAAAGAAGCCCTGAAAAGCTTTTTGGACCAGGAAAAATTATGTCCAACCAATGTGATGCTCTTAGCAGGGTAACTGGGATAGTGTTAAGGAAAACTATAGGAAAGTGTACACTACAATTGCCTGAGAGACTTGCAAGCAAACCAGTTAATGTAGTTTGGATTAAATTAGTATAAACAGAGTATCCATCTGATTTAAATGTATTTTCAGAAAATAGAAAACATAAAATGTCAAGTAGCACGAATTAAATGAACTTGTGTAGAGATCTTGATTTAAATGGTGAAATGAGAACTTTGATAACAATCTGAGGAGGGGTCAAAGGGCTTAGTGGAACAGCTGAGATCAAATCCAGATGAAATTTGGTGTAGACAAGTACAAAGTATTTAGAAAGAAGAAACAAACTGTGTAAATAGGTAGGCAGCTCTGCAGACAGCTATTAGGAGAGGACTTGTAGATTGTGGTGAGTAACAAACATGGTGATGATACTCCATCTCAAATATACTGACAGAAACCAGCTGGGAAAGGAGCTCAGTGTGCTGAATATTTAACAGAACAACAGATTTAAATGAAAACAGATAAGTATGAGATTTAGACATAGGACCAAAAAACCCCCAAAACACCCAGACTTTATCGCTCTGAACTACTAAGTTTCATTCAGAAACAAAATCTTGATGTTTTAATAGTTTTCTGAAAACATTATCTCAGCATTGTTTAGCAGCCAAAAATGAAAATTGTATCCGGAGCTATGATGAAAAATGTAAGGAAAGGGAAACTTTATGCCATTATTTATAGCTATGTTCTGGCCATGTTTTGAATGTTAGCTGCTCTAATTTCTCTTGATTTCAAAAAAAGAGTAGTTGAAAAAGCTACAGAAAAAGATAGCAAACATGATGAAAAGCAGGAAAATCTAAGAAATTGAACAAAGTTTAGGGATTTTCAGCTTAGAAAAGAAGAACAGCTGGGAAGTATGAGAAAGGTTATGAAGAATACGGCTGGATAACAGCTGCTCAGTATCTTCTTCAGAACTATGACGAAGCACTGGTCAGGAGCAGGGAGTAGTTCTGTAACAGACCAAGAGGGACACCTTTCCATGAAATGTATAGTTAAGTTATAGAAATCCTCATCAAAGCATGTTGTTTTCATTGAGTTTACATGGGTCAAAAAAGCAATTGGATATATTAATGGAATAAACTCCCAAAGTTTAACTCAGGAAGTCTTTATCATTAAAATATTTATTCAAATTATATGGAATCTATATATATATACACATATATATATATTTGCAATAAGAGGATATTTCTACAAATTATTTACAAGCCACAATGTTAAGAATTAATTTAATGCTTTAACAAATTTTATTTAGTCACTTCTATTCCTTCACTATGAAGAAATATTTTAGAATATTAAAACTTAGCTGATAAACAGGAACACCATGGAAGTTTAATCTTTCTATTTATAATCTACAAAAACTAATGCAAAACAATGATGTAAGAGGCAGCAATGGAAGCATACTTGTTTCCTCATATACTTGTAACCAGGTCTCCTTACAGCAATGTGGTAATCAGCCAGTGTGCACTCAGGAGGATGCCATTAACATCCCACATCCTCTCCCCCGTCTTGTTTTTTCAAATGTCTGAGGCAGAACATGGTTCATAACGGGCTGTATCGAAACTGAGGGACAACAGGATAAACGATCACTGGGCTGAGCTGCTGACTGAGCTTTGCTTATTGTGATGGGCTATAGGAATGTGCAAGTGGAAGATGAAATATGGGATCAATGGGCAACACTAAGCATATTGAGTGACAGCAGTTATCAGTCAATATGAAGCCTTCTGTCTGATGGGAGAGCTGTTGTGCCAGCCATGGGGATTCTGCATGTGGTTTGGAACAGCTATAACTTTTACTAACATGCTGTGATGAGTTGACCACAGCTGAATGCTAGATGCCCACCAAGTGGCTCTATCACTCTTCACCTCAGCAGGACAATGGGGGCAGAAAATAAGATGGAAAACTATGTAGGTCAAAATAAAAGCAGTTTAATAAAGCAAAAGCAAAGGCTGTGTGGGAGCAAAGGAAAAGATGTATTTTATTCTCTATTTCCCATCAGCAGACAATGTTCAGCCACTTCTTGGAAAGCAGGGCTTCAGTACGAATAGATGTTCCTTCAGAAGACAAATATGAATAGCAAATGGCCCCTTTCTTTTGTCCTTTCTCTTAGCTTTTACCTCAGACCAGATCCTATATGATATGGAATAACCCTTTGGTCACCTTACTTGGTATCACCAATGGGTGAAACATACCCAGCCTATTGATGCAGGGAGGGCATGTTGGAGTGCCAGCACTGATGCTGTGCTGTCACTGCCCAGCAGTCCCAACACACAAGTGTGTTACCAACACCTTCCTAGGTACCACTGTGAGGGCTGCTATGGGGAAAACTAACTCCGTCTCAGCCAGACCCAACACTCATGCACCCCTGAATTTCACCTTGGTCTTGTCTAAAAGAGAATTAATAGTTGTTTTTCAGCTACTAACATGCCTGTGGGCAAATGAGTCATTTAAGAGAATAGTGCAGATGCATTCAGTTACTTAAATGTAACTGAAAAATTTTCAAAGAAATTCCAAAATAAGTTAATTTATAAATATTTCTACTAATGAGATCACAGTGCTTCACAAATTGGCCCAGTATAGTACATACTTAAACTTTCTAGACTAGTAATTTGGCCAAAGTTGATGCAAGATTTCAAAAACTGATTAAGACCTGGGTAGTAGATTTGAATTTGTCCCTTTTTCTCCCCTTACACAAAAACTCAGCTAAGATTTTTTTTTTCATATGTTCCAATACTCAGTTTTATAGCTATAGCTTCCTTCACATGGAAAAGACCTTTTCATTATATGGTCCCTTTTTTTTTTTTGTTGCTACTTTTAATACTTCTAGTCTGTTTTATAATTCATCTGGCAAATATCCATCATAACATTGATCTCAAATCACGCATCTATAATTTATATTCACTTTTAAGAATCAAATATGTTAGAAAGCTGTCCACTGAACTTCTTCAGCATCCTGATAAATTATAAGATGTATGGTTTGGGTAAACGTGTAGTACAATTGTCTATTTTCCTTAACCTGTCAGTACATTTCAACAAAAGCAACATCAAATACCTATTAGAGAAGTTTATCAGATATGTCAGCTATCAAATATCTTCTAAGAAGTAAATGAGAACCAGCAATGAATGTTGGCAAATACATAAGCAGAATTTCTTTTTTTTTAATTCAGTAATGGAAATGTACATTTAAATAGCTTTATGACTGACACAAATCAAGAAAAGCAAGGAACTTTAAAGCAGATGCTTGCAGTCTGGAGCAAGTTCATGACTTGATAAGGGTGCATATCAGCCATTAACATTAGAGGAGTTGCATTGATGCAAACCAGAAGATTGGACGTTACACATATTTGCTTTGCATTTGTCTTCCTGACAAATGCCTGATGCCAGAGCCAAATGTCCTTGGTGTCTTATATAGAAATTTTAACACAAAATGAAGGCTTCTTCAGTTATTTACTGTTTTAGGAAAAAGGTTAGTTTGGGTTAGGTGCCTAGGTATGAATGATTCATCTTCCACTACTGGCTACTAAGGACTGGTACTACTGCTAAATTCTTGCTATTTATTACTATATTTTTAAGTAAAGGTATTGATGTACCTCTCATGCTATTTCAGTTCTACTTGCTCATTCTGTCATGGCTTTCTCAGTTATGGAGAACTACATATAGTTCATTCATTTGAGTTTTGTGTGTCTTGTTTCTTGCTGGAGTTGTTTGCAATCTGCTTTATATTGCTTTCACAATCTACAGTAGTCCTAAAATGGAAACTAATTTTCTTTGCTTCTGCTTACAGCTAAGATTTTGCTAAGTTACCTTCCAAAAAAAAAAAAACAAACCACCACCAAACCAACCAAAAAACAAACGAAAAAACCCCCAACCCCAAATGAAGGAGGTTGTTATTTTCAAATGGATTTCAATAATATGCTTTCCAATTTCTAAATCATATAATTACTTGTATTTGCAATCACTTCTGATCAGTCTGCTCTCTTCTGCTGGTAGATTTTTTTCTCTCTCTTTCATCGGTAAACTACTGTACGTGGTTGTTCAATGATACAATAATTTGAAGAAAAAGAGTTCTTTGTGCTTTACTGGTTCATTAAACAACTCCAGATTTTCTCCAGGATTTCTCCACACAACAAATATAGTCCTCTGTATTACAGCAGCAGCTCACACACATCTTTCATTTGCATCTGCTCTAGTGCTGTTGTGATTAAACCTCATAACAATCTCAAGATAGAATATGGCATAATGACTTAAGTGTCTCTTCAAGCTTTTTAATAAAATACTTTTTCTTGTCACTTATACATCACTCAGATGATACTACTGTTCTGATACTTGTTAACAGTGTTTCCTAAAATGTTGCTGTTATTAGAGTGGATCATTAATACATCTTTTTGGGCTGGGAAAAAAAGCATATCAGTGTATTTTCTGCTTATGAGATGTTGCAGAAATAGATAATTCTGAATTATGCTCAGTTTAATCAGGAAAGTTTGGGAAGCCAAAGCTTTTCTGTTTCATTTCAAGATGTACATGAAAGCGCTTTATAAAAGGCTGTATTTTCCAGGAAAAAAAAAAAAAAAGAAATAGTGAAGACACAAATATCCACTTTAATAAATTTAGATAAATTTTTTCCTACTGATATTGATTAATTGGTTGGCACATTGGAATTATTTGAATGTAAGAGCCTGTCTGTGGCTGGAATATTCTTGGTTCACAGATAATAACCCTGAGCCCTAGTTCACTTTGAAGGCTCCTAGGTATTACAGTGTCTCATGATAAGCAGTGATAAGAAGAAATACTGTTGTTGAACTTTGAGATAAGTTATTGTCCTACTGATAAGAAAGTAAATGCATGGGGTAGACATACTTAGTACTGATTATTGCTGAAACGTGTGATATGGCAGCTCTCTGAAATAAAACATCTATTGAAGAAATGTTACTTATCAGAGGGAAGCTAGATCTGAACTGCTGAAAAGAGCATTTTCAAGGTTGTATGGCAATAGCATTCAACTTCACAAAATAAAATTATTAGAAATCTGGATTCTTTATCACAAAATAGAATCTCCCAAAGGAAATATCAGACACAAGGCAATACCAGGATTGCCACTAAATATGCTGTCCTCAAGATGACAGCTGTAATGGGACATATTCTGCTGATTTATCTCAACAGAATATGCTGTCTCTATGAGAAAGAGCAAACTCTATGATAATTCGTCTGGGATAGGTAATGCATTAGTCTCTCCCATGAAGCTGTAGCATTTTAGAGTTTGAACAAAGCCAGACACTTCCTAGGCCAATTCCCCTCTCTTCCCACACCTGGCAAAGAACCAGAAAAAAAAAAGCCCCATTTCCAATCCCTCATTTGCAAGGCATGACAGAACCAGGTGTACTGAGAATTTAAAAATGGGTGACAAACTAGCCAACAAGATGAAAATAGGAAAGATAATCCTCCAACCACTGCAAAACTAGTTGTGTGACAGAAAGGTGCTTACAGTAAGAAGTAACACTATGTGTTTGATTTTGTGTGTAGCAACATAAGTGTAGAATACATATTCTGCAATTCAATATTCCACAATGAAGAAAAGAGTTTAAAAGTATTGGTTAAAAGTGAAAATAAGCCTTGATAGTCATAATGCCAAATTAAATTTCTATCCTTTTTTTGTGGTTCTTAAGCCATTTCTTTGGCAAAAAGGAATGTGTTTTTAAGATTAGAAGCTCGAAGAAAAGGGACTGAGAAAACAAAAGAAGTTAAATTAATACAGCTACATTCTAACAATTAATCAGCTGGATTGTGATTCAGCTTGCAACCCAGTCATGTAAAAGCCAAGCATCCTTGTTAATAATCATCCAAATTTCTTTCGTGAGTATTGAAAAGAGAAAGGCACCTCTAAAGTTTTGTCCAAAACTGACCTTTAAGGCAAGTGAAATAAATCACATTTTCAACGTGCCTTTCTTTGTTCATTGCTATACACAGACTAGTAAAAATATTTCAAATTAAACTAACTTTTAAATAACTGAAAGTAAGTGAGGCAAATTCTTTTCATGTTGAAACAATAGATTTTTTTCATCCTCCATCACTTGCAATAGGAACAAGTAAAGCTATCTAGAGCACTTTCTTGAGTTACCAGAAAAAATGTAGAACACTGGAGGAGAAGTCAACATTTTTTTTTTAATTTTATAAAAGAATATCCCAAAATTTCCATTTTATGAAATGAAGGCTTGCTGCCTTTGCTCTGTGTGTGTATAGTGACTGCTGCAAAATGAGTCCATTTTGAGATTGAAATGGTGCTGTGAGGGTGTTCCAGTTCCTAAGATCCTATTTACTAAAAGAGGAAAGTTTGAAGATCCCAGAACTATCCTTGAAGATACAAGTTTCGTTTTTAAGAATGAAAAATAATTATCCATAGTTAAGAGTTGCTGGTTTAAATACACATGTAAAGGATGGATTGCTGCCGATGCATATGTAAATTTTTGAAGAATTAAACAGCTTTTTATCTGATTTTAACAATGCAGGAAAATTGATTCACTGCTTGGTTATTAGTCTGATGTTCACTTGAACTTTTTCATTCAGTCATTTAAATTCAAAATAATTTAGAAATAGCATAAAATACAGCACTAAATAATTCATAACTTTTAAATAGCCAGTATTTTAATTCAGACTCAACTTGCTTGATAAATACCTTTTGGGGTTTAAAGAATGAAATAAAAGTAAGACTATATGTATTCCAAAACAAGCAAAGCACATCCAGGAGGCATATTGATTTGTGGGGCAAAAGGGAAGTAACTAACATGGCAAATGTCATCAATTCATGTGATGTGAGTGACAGGAGGATTGGGCTAACCTTATGAAGTTCAGTAAGGAGAAATGCATGATGCTGGGTCAGGCAGGGAGTAAATAGCTAACTGGAAATTC
This sequence comes from Rhagologus leucostigma, assembly GCA_013397725.1. Taxonomy (NCBI): domain Eukaryota; kingdom Metazoa; phylum Chordata; class Aves; order Passeriformes; genus Rhagologus; species Rhagologus leucostigma. Next base: position 513,180 of record VZTD01005596.1, on the reverse strand, counting down.
TACTGAAAACCACCTGGAGATTTTGATGGACATCTCGTTGAATATGAGCAAATATCACACTTTCATCATGAGCAAAACAAGCTGCATACTGAGCTACATTAGGAGATCTGTGGCCAGCAGATCAGTGGAAGCAGTTATTTTCATCATAAATTGTGAGTTACTGAAATACTTCCTGTAGTTCTGGGACTCCAGTTAAAGAGGGGTTTGGAGAAGCCATCAGAGATCCAGTAAGGGAGCTTGCAAGGACGAGTGAAGAGATGTTCTAGTTACTCAAGAAGAAAAGAGCAATGAAGGAGGAATCTAATAGTCTGAAGCTAGTAACAGGCTAACAGTAGCTAGTGAAGGATAGTTGCAAACAGTGACATAGCAATCTGTTCTTCATAGTGAACCATGTTCTAGACAGGGACAATGGTCACAAAATGTGGCTTTGGGGCTTTGTGTTTGGTTCTGAAACACTTTTTTTTTCTTTCCTACTGTGAGTGTAGTGCAGTGCTTCCATCTGACACCCGGAGATGCTGTCAGATCTTCAGCTTTGGAAATTTCTCACATTCAAGCAGAGGAAGTAATATCTGGAATATTTACTGTTGGTGAGAACCCATTTTCCAACAGGAGACCAGGAGAGGTGACTTTCTGAGACCCCTAGTCACACACCTAGTGTGTGACTCTGTGGTTCGTTGCTGCAATATTTGAGAACTGTACAGCAGAAGATATTTTTCTTCTGATTGATGAGGGAACTGATTGATGAGCGGCAAATATTGCTTTCTTTCTGTAAACGCGCACTGAATAGAGAAAAAGTAAGATCAAAGTTTCACTCTTAATTTTACTTACTTGGTTGAATGACTTAAAAAATTGTAATAAACTTCTTAAATTGTTCACAGAAAGCTTTTTTTACCTTCATCTGTGTTTATTGACTTAGCACACTAGCAAAGCTAACTCAGGTAGCTAGAATATGAGGAAAACGTAACTGCTATGACTTTATCTTCTGCCTCCAGTTTCCTTAATAATGAGGTCAATCTTCAATTTCTGTAATTTTCCACTGTATTTACTACATAGCTATGAGACATTTCTCTCTTGTCTTATCCATTGATACTTACTTTCCCCTCTGTAGCTCCATCTTAGTGGATGATGTAGACTTCAGTGGGTAAAAGGTGTATGAGGTTCTTTCCCTAAAGATTGTAGAACAATGCACAGTGTAAAAGGACGAAGGTATTTTTCATAGTCATAAACACTTTCATTTAGCCTGACTTTTCTTCAAGAATAGCTATTGAAAATATTGGTAATCGTGTATCAATTGTATACACGTGTTCTAATTCTCAGTGTGCTGTTTTAACACAGGAAGTCCTCTTTGCATCTTAACTGGTTGATATAAAGACAGGTGAATTTTTTTTAAGTGATATAAGATAGCAGAAAAATTTAACAAATATTAACTGGCATGCTAATTGGATAAACAGTCAGGACTGGATTAATAAAAAGGCTAGTAGAAAACAGGAGCTCTCTGTATTTCCCCCTAGTAAATGATAAGTGACCTCAAAGGACAAGAAAGAGTTTGTCTAATCCAGTTCTCTTGAAGATTTTTGAATCCAGGCTTGTTGAGACAGTGCCAAGACCTGTGAATTGTTGTGGATGTGGAATAAAGGATTCTCCATTTTGCCCACTAAATTTCCCCACACAGTCACCCGAAGAATACAGAATTACCACTTTCTTCATTCTGTCATGTGATAGGTAGTTTTGTAAAGAATACAGCAACTACATAAAACTAAGTGGCCAATGCAATATGTGAGTGTTATATGTTGCTCTTATTAAGTAGTAGTAAAAAGTAGTCTACTACACAGCAAGCTACATAATCCCAAGGCTCTAAAACAAAGCCATGCAAAACGTTTTAAACTAAAAAGCCAGAAATTAGACTTTAAACATCAAGTGGCTCCAAAGTTCTGTTCCCTTCACGGAAGCCAATTTCTAACATTTCTGAGATACTGTATTAAACTTAAGTGTTTATTGAATTGGAATCCTGGAAAACAAAGTAATTTTTTTCTTGTCCTGGTTTGATATTTTTTAATTAAATGTTTTGCATTGTGGCTCTTCGTGAACATGTAATTAAATTGTTAAATGTAATTATTCATGAGTGGAGGCAACTATGTTAAAAAATAATGTGTGTTATTGGATTTACATAAGAAGCTTTTGCTGACAGGGACTGTAATATTTTTGTTACAATAGAAGACTTAATATCAGTCATAGGTACCAGACCATAGCACATGAATCACGTAGAAAAGCACAGGTACACTTTGAATTTGAAATGCCAGGGCACTCTTTCTACTCTCCCAACAGCTGTTCTTGAAAATAGTTTGAATACTTTACAAAGTATCTTTTAAATAAGATGATCTAATTGTGATTACAGTATTAGATACATTATCTACTTCAAAAATTATTGTTGCCCCCAAACCAAGAGGAATCTCCCTATAAAGAATATGTTGCTTTTTTGGAGGGTGCTGTAAGAGAAACTACTAAGTTTTCGCAGCATTACTACTTAATTGGCAGTGTTTCATTTTTTCTTTCACTTTGAAGTTAGCTGAAAAGCATTATTCTTGTCAAATAATGGCTATATCAACATCTCTATGCAATAATTTTTGAACAAGCTGGAACTTCAACTCTTAAAACTAGGTAGGAAAACTCAGCAGAGTTCATGGGATTAACTTCATTTGGTAGTGTCTTCAGTTGTCAAGCGACTAGATCATGATATAATGAGGTGAGCCAAGCAGCCTACACCTATTCTGGTGGTGACATTGTCTATCTGATGTCAGATGGGCAGGATAAGTCATGACACTGCCAAAATACCAACATTATTGAAAAATTACTAGGTTTGGGATTTTTACCAGAATAAGACAGTGAATGCACAGTGTGGGCAGACACAGCAAATCTGTCTCAGTCTTGGAAAGCCAGCTCTACAGATAGCAAAAAACTAATATTTTATGAAAATCACAGTTTGTTCAGTTATATCCTTATAACAGATGTGTTTCAGCTGATTCTTAAAGCAAATCCATCAGAAAACATAATGGTTGAAAATATTTTAAATATCTGGGCTTCTAATGAGGAGAAATATTGACAAAATAAGAAAATGAAGAGAAACATGAACAATCAGCAAAATCTTTATTGTATGGTAGATAAAATTATTGAATGATACTAAATGACCCATATTGAGTAAAAATTTGATCAGAAATGGTAAAATGTCTTGAAAATTTCTTATCAGCATAATAGACACAGTATCAATGCACTCTACAGCTGCACTTCCTGGTTTCAGCCATGACTGACTGATGACTCAGCTTCATCTGTTACAGTCAACTGTCAATTTACAGAAATATCATTGAACTAATTTCCAAAATGTCTTTATTCATTCAACTAAATATTGTCTGTTCTCCAGAACTGTGAAGCTGATAAAAATGTTTTAGTGTACCGGCAACTAATTTTGCAAATCAGCATAGTACTCAACATTTTTTTCAAATGTAACCTTGCAATACAATATATAATCACAACTTCTACATAATTTGAGAATATTGAGCAAGAGAAGTGCTGACTTACACCTTGCAAATAGGGAAAAAAAATCCTATTATGAAACCAAGTTGAAAATGCTGGTAGGAACTTTCAGATCTCTATTTTCCTTTTACTTGTGCTTTTAAAAGTACTAGTAATTTTGTTCCAGAATTCTATTTTTGGCATGAATAAGTTTTCTATACTAGTTAATGCAACTGTAAAGCCTCGCACAAATTCCCAAGGCATGCAGCCAAAGTCACATAAAATATTTTAAGTCTGGGGGGAAAGCTTAGATTTTTGTGTGGGCTTTCACCAAGACTTTGTTATGAGAGGAAAATAATTTTCAGCTGAAAATTTGGAAATACATAATTCTTCTCTCACCAAAACATGTATATGGTAATTAAGCAGTTTCTGCCACGAATTGTAAAAAAAAAATGAGATGAAAATATTTTAGACTAGAAATCAGCCCCCTTGCCTTCCCCAGAAATCTATTTGTGGTTAAAACTAGAGGTTTCTTCAGTCATATTTCCTCTTCCGTCTCTGTACTTCTTATAACATCTCTTATTCCTTCTTTGTCTGCTAACTCCTATCTGGTTTTACAGTTCTTCTGGTAGATTTCCTGCTTTCCTTATTTTCTCAGAGTATTACAGTATTCTGTGCAAGGCCCTTCTCTTCTCCTTTCCTATAGCTTTAATGAATCTTCTGGATGCTCAAACGTTCAGATAGATGCACCTGACTCCAGGACTGGTACCTTGCTCTTTTCTTGGGCCTTGACTTCTCATGAAACAGTATTGCTATTCCACTTCTGGGCTTTGTCTGTTTATGCACACACACCCACCCACAGACACACACACACACACACACTGTATTCTCTATAATTTTATGTGTGAAACTAAGAAACAAGTATAGTTACTAAGAGGTCACATTTTGCTGTATGAATAAGCAAAAGAGAGCACAGTGCAAGACAATCTGATCCGGCTTTAAAACCTGAAATATAATGTGAAAAAGGCACTTGGTTAATAACTTCCTTACAAAGGTTATCCAAAGGTACCATCACTGCATTTATCTGTTTGAGGAATGTCCACTGCTAATTTTTTTCCCCATGTGTTCTTGTTGAAGACTTTTCATATTTTCTTTCTGAAATGAAGAAAAACAAAATCTGTTTGGATCTTTGTTTTACTTCTGTTCCAACTTTCTAGCCTAACTCTTGGGGGTAGAAAACTTTATTCAAATCTATTATTCACGTGTTCATGTGAAAGGAAGCAATCATGGATGAACAGCTGTATCTGACTTCTCTACAGGCAGTCCGTGTCTCGCAACCTCATATCATGGTAAAAGGTGATAGTTCTTTTCATTATCAAAAGAACCATTCTGAAAATTTGTTGGTGTTATGAATGGATGATGTGAGTTTAAATCAGTCTCTGCCTTTTGCCCAGGCCTCTGGTAGCAGGCAGTCACGTTATTGAGGTGTCCAGCACCCCAAAAACCCACTCTCATTCACAAGTTCTTTAATAATGGCTGATTTGGTCTATTATAAAATGAGTTACTTATTAATAGACACAAAACTAACAGGGATAAGACTTAAAACAGAGTATTACTACACAGGGATAAGACAAAAAGGGGTACTAGTATTACACACAGAGTTAAAGGTACCATTAAATTTACAGCTAGCCAAGAAATAGTATAACTTAGTAACCAGCGTTTCTTACCATCCAGTCTTGATGGAGTACACATCAAAATACTTTCTCTCAATTTCCAGAAAAGTAACCTCAAAGTTGCATCCAGCTTTGGGGAGAAATCTTCTCACACGTTCTCAAGGGGCGTGTAAGAGACTTCTGCTTCTGTGATAATTGTGTGAGCTTTTATAGACATAAGAACCATGTCTTTCAGTCACTGGTGTTTATTTTCCTTATCTCTTCCCACATCTGCTTTCACACCAAGATGTGTCCTCGGGGCTGGGGAGTTAGGCTCTCAGGCACCTGGGGGCTGACCTCCTGCTGGGCTCTCTGACCCTTTGCTGGGCTATTAATCTGGCCTGAGTTATCTCTTCCAAATGCACCAGCCATGAGAGAGAGGGGATGTCCTGCCACAGTTGGATATAAGGAAGCTATCATTTTCTTTCAGTTCTGTGAGAGTATGAGAGGAAAAGAAGTTTTCAGTCTCCATTTCAGAACCTCTGTCTAAAAAGGATTTCTTTGTTTAGAATTAATCTTCAGTTCCCATTCATTTTTTTAGTAACAGATGGTGTGGAGGGGTATTAGTAGTGAACAGGTTTGGGGTTTAGATTGGTTTTTTCATGGTAAGTGAAATTCTTAGGGATTGGTTGGGGTTTTTTTTAAGTATATATGAAGATTTAGCCCTGGCTGTTGAAATAATGGGCTGCCTTGATGGAGCTGGAAGGTGGTGGTGTGCCCCTTCCCACTGGGCCAGGGGTGCTGTATGCACAAGGACAAGTGGCCAGTGACAAAGAGTGGCCCTTGTGCAAAACATCTACAAACTCTGAGCCATATCATAACCTGAAAATCTGTGGGTTTTGCTTTTCATACACCCAGGATTTGATCTTTTCTTAATGAGCACAAACTGTTACTGGTGGACTTATTCTCAAGCTATCGAATTAACTCCTAATTTATGATTCATGCTGAGCATGAATGTCAGCAGTTCATATGGGAGTTGTGTATTGGAGATGGTCCCAATATTCCTCACAATTTCAAGTATTGAAGAGGTATATGTAAGTAAAGTATGGATGATTGCTGCTTTTTCTTTTCTAAGAAAAAAAGTATTTCCACCCCAGCGACTAAGAAGACAGGCATAAGTCAGCCTTGCTGCTGCGATCATCTTTACTTTAATCGGTTTATTTGTTACTGCTCTTACCTTACAGTCACAGCGTCAAGATTGAATAATATTATGTTAAACACCTTGAGTTTTACACAGCTCACAGTTTTAAATGCTAGGAATTATGCTTCCTTTAAAAATGTTGTCTAAGCCCCATTTTCTGAGGGTTTTAAGCCTTTAAGAATCCAGGGAAGGAATTTGCTCCAGGTTAAGACAACCCTCTATATAAAGATGTGGTCCATGCATGTGTGAGAGGTGTCGGAGCTACTGCAGCCAACAGACAGCTGGTCAAAACAGCCAGTGTAGCTTAAAGATCAGCTGAGCTCACCACGCAGACACATCTGGTGGCAGCTAGCTGAACAAACCCCTCCAAAGGAAGAAAATTACCTGGTTATGGATGTGTTATTATTTCAGGAGAAATTGTTCTGAGAGCAATGTTTTTTATTTTATTGAACACCAGAGGGCATGAAAGCGTGTTTCTACAGAGGGAGAAGTGCTTTGCAAGTAAGTTAAAGCACTTCTGAAATTCCAGTGCTTTCATGATGTCAAAACCTATCAAAAGTGGGATTACTTTACAGCATCACAGAATCTCTCAGACTGGCAACCACCTCTGGAAATCCTTTTGTCCCACTCCCCTGCTCGAGCAGGGTCACCTGGAGCAGGTGGTCCTAGACCATGTTGCTTGTTAACTTTGTGGCTCTATAAGTAGTTTTGATGTGCTCTCAACATGAAGTGACCTAAGCTATTACACTATAGTTTTGCATCATTTTTTTTATTTCTGTTAAGCACGTTTCACTAAATTCTTACCAATGAATTTTCTTCAATCACCTGCAGCAACAAATGATCTAATATTACTTTCACATCTGTTCAGTTTTTAGGGTAACTTGCAGTGCCAAGCATTACCTTTTTCATCCTTTTCCTAACTTAATTTTCATAATTTCTGCTAGGAATTTTATGTTAGTACTTTCAGTATAAAATTTAAATAAAACTGTTCTCATAATCTAATATAGTAATTCTTGTTTAAGACTGTGCGATTGAATAAGTCAGTAGAGCTAAAGGAATGAATTAGAAATATAATTATCTTAATTTTCATATACTTAAGCAGAAATTCAACCGGAATAAATAAAAGGAAAATTATTAAAACCTAAATATTATACTTTTCCTACCTGCAGTATAATTCCTTGTTTCAATAGGAAGTTTATTACATTTATATTAGTATAAATTATAAATTATTATTATACTATAAATATATATATAAAATAAATATATAAAATTATAATTTTAGTATGTATATTATTATTAGTGTCACGTGTTAAGCCAGATTCTGGTCCTAGTTCAGGCATTGATATGTTTTTAAGTTTAGGTTAAAACAGCTAAGTTCCCTACTTCAACTTCAATTTTCACTGCATGAAAAAAAGATTATTTGCAGATGGATAATTTTCATTTTCATAAGCTGTTGAAACACACAAAATAGATACCCAAAGTGTTGTTTTGAACGCTTTATTTAATGCTTCTCTTTAAACACAAAATATGTAGAATGTTGGTTCAGTCAATTTGTTCATTAAAAACCTTGACAATGCCTGGGAAGTTTGAATTTTGAATCAATGTTTAGGTATGTAGACAAGAGAGCAATCTCTGCTTTTTTCTTGAAGGCACCTATTCTGGGATTTTCCAGTATTTTTGTCTGCCATGTTGACTACCAATTCAGGCTACTCATTTTCAAAGGGTATATTTACCTGGACACTAAAAGTAAACCACGGTTTGCTAATTCTCTAGAAAGTGTGTCCTGGGCAGCCCTAATGCCTTTCCTTAAATTATTCCTTTCTTCTGAATAAGACTTTGATGCATAAGACAAACATCCTTGTTTAAGAACTTATAGATGTTGTCCATCATCTTTAAAAGACAGATGGATGTACCTATCTGAGCAGCAGGAGAATTGATCCATGCTTTTTCACTGTCACACAAATAGGGCTGAGTTGCGCAGACTTTAAGACTCGGATTTCCCAAGCTTTGCTGGCAGCTACTTCTATCTTCTTGTGCTAAGGCACTGAAGTAGGATCTTTATTTCCATATTTACAGAAGATCACTTAATATTATACATGATGCAAACAGGATTTCTCATGTATTAACAGCAAATTCAGTAAAATGAAAAGTATAAATTAAGCTTATTTCTTTTGCATTTCAGCACTGTCCAGAGCTGTCCCATTTTTTGCCCTTGTCCTAAGGCACTTCTCAAATTAGCTCTGATCTAAGTGACTCTGATGCCACTTCTGTTGCAGTCACCTAGAAGTAGAATGTGTTCCTGCCAAATAGTTCTTGAAATCCCACTAAAAGGATAGGATTTTAAGTGTTCAGGGCAAGGAGTGACTCTAATTCTCTGACAGATGTTGAGGAATCAAAGAAAAAACTGAAAGCCTTCCTAGGTAATTTGCTAAATATACATTTTGTTTATCTGTGAAATCCCCTTTCAATAAGCCAGCTCCAAACATGAGTCAAAGGTGCCTGGTAATCGTTTGCACAAGCTCTTCAATTTCATTTGTACTAAAATTAGGTTCCTCAGTAGTTCTAGAGACGCCATTTGTCCTTGAAGATTATCAGCATCCTTTGAAAGAACAGACAAATAGAAAAGCTTTGATTCAGCCGTGATTTAAAAAATAATGACTACAACACACATTTCTTATGTAAAATGATTTTTTTTGGGGTACATATATGTTTAATAAATAAAATAAGATTTTTTGGAAAATTATGAGGAATTTCTATAACACATATTATTTAATCTGACTACCTTTTTAAAAAATACTTTCAATTGTGTTTTTCACAGAATTCTGTATTTTATAACTCTATAAGCTGATGATCAGTGTACAGTGCTCGTATAACATCCATAGATAAGCATAATAGTCTGTACCAAGGATAACATGTGTTTACACAGGCTGCCGGAGTTGCCAGAGAAACTCAGAGAAAAACCTTGCTCAGTAAAAGTTGTTTGTACAAATTTTGTAAAAACTCCACTAGATGTATTTCAATAGTTTTAATATTGCTACATGGCTTAGCACCTTCATTATTAAAATAACTCACTTCTGAGCTCAGATCTCCTGGCTTTCATTCTGATACTCCCTTTATGATGATATCTGTCACCTACAGTAGGTAATGTCCGCATGCATGTCTAATGGAAGAGCTATCTGTTTAGGATGGTACATTTTTGACATCTCTCTTCTTGCTCTCCAGTATTAGTACTTTAATCTGTAGGAAAGAATTTCACACTTTTTTAATCCTTCATACACTTATCTATTCATGTGATTTGCTTCCAGCACAGACACAGTCATTTTACTTTCTGAGCAAGAGCTTCCTCAAATGACTCTGGTGACAATGACAAGAGTATCAAACTTCCTCTCACTTTAAATTAGTCATCACTATTTACAATAATTTCCACACAATAAATATATGAGAGGCCACGAATAGTTAATGACTGATGAGGCAAAACACTTAAATCAGGCCATATCTGTAAAATTAGCTCTAGCAAAAGTTACATTATTATAAAAGTTACTGAAAAAGCGAAACTCAGATATTTTATGATGTTTTCAGAATTTTATTTCCTAATTACAAAATGAGTGTGTAAGTGCATGCTTGTACATGCTTGTTTGTGTGTTCTCCTTGTAGGTAATTTTTAACCTTTTAGTGTAATGGTTTTATAGGAATCTGGGAGATAATTAAAATGATTATAAGTTCACAATTGTAGTAGACTAGATATGTAAGAAACCCTTTTGACAGAAGGGCTGCAGGCTATGCTGACTCTTTATAAATCACAAAAAGTTCTTAGCAGAGCATTCTTGTGGATGCTCCAATCACAAGAGTAGTGTCACTACTACCAACCACTTCAGAAACTGTTGTTCAATAAAAAACCTTACAAAAATATTTTAGCCAGAATTTTTTCGCAGCCACAAGGACTGCAGGATTAAGCATTAAAGCCAAGAAGGGATGATAAGTAATAATAATCAGAAAAAATTTGCAGTGCAAAGAGATACTAGTCTTGGGTAGAATCTTACACTTAATAAAATATAGTGAGAACATGCCTTTTTCTTGCTACTTCATCCCGAATGAAATAATTTCTAATTTATTTTGCATTGCACACTTTAATTAAAGAGCAAGCTGGTATCAAAAATAATATATATTCAGACTCACTTGAGTGTTAAAATAGATCAGAGTGATGGAAAAAATGAAAGACTGAAGGAAATGTGCTTGCCTTTTGAGGGGTTGAAAGTTCAGGTTTTTAGTTTACAACTCAGTCAGATTTGTGTAGGGTTTTTTGTTTAGGGTGAACCTTTTTGTTCAGGGTGAACCTTTTGTTCAGGTGAAAAAGGAATACTTCAGATTTCTGGATATTTATTGTAGAAGAAAATATCTCTATTATGACATATAATATTCTGAATAAGAATAATGTAAAAAATGGAAGTTAGAAGAATTTTTTTTAAAATAAGCTTAAAGTTATCTAAAAACTAAATGAAATGTAGAAAGTAATTTTATTTAATTCTAGGCCTTACATATTTTTACCTTTCTAGCATAAACTTTTAGTGAGGTACCTCCACATGAAACTCTAAACACTATCATTCTACTGGGGAAAATTAGAATGTAAGTTTATCCTCTATTCAAATTGTTTCCTCCTAATTCTTGTTTTGAAGGTTGTGTTTCATTTGTCTTTATAGCAAGATAGAAAGGAAAAAAGCTGGAAAATATTTAGTCCATAGCAAAATCTACGTGAATATTATTAAATTATTTATAATTTGAATTGTGCAAGATATACATTTGAAACAGTAGGTCAATATTTGACTTTATCTACACAAAATTCAGCGGCATTTTGTTTGGAGATGTCTAACTAAACCATCAGACAGTGTTTGAAAACAGAAGGAATAACTCTGAGAGAAGCATCTGTAAAATGTATGCTGATGTAAACCACCCTGCATGTTGTAATGACCTCGGTTTGAACTCTTTCTGAGTTTCCAGTTGTTGATAAACAGAAATTTTTTAAACAGAACAGCAGAGTTTATGTCATAGAACCATAGAAGCATAGAATGATTTGAGCTGGAAGGGACCTTAAATATCATCTGATTCTGATCCCCCTGCCACGGCCAGGGACATGTTCCGCTGGACCAGATTAGAACTCTATCCAATCTTGCCTTGAACACTTCCGGGGATGTGGCATCCACAGCTTCTCTGGGCAACCTGTTCCAGTTCTGCACCCTCACAGCAAAGAACTTCCTCCTAATACCTAATTTGAGCCTACTCTCAGTTTGAAGCCATTCCCTGTTGTCCTGTCACTACAGGCTCATGTGAATGATGTCTCCCCGTTTTACTTGTAGGCTCCCTTCAGGTACTGGAAGGTCACCCTAAAGCCTTCTCTTTTCCAAGATGAACAAACCCAGTTCTCTCAGTCTTTCCTCACAGGACATGTGGTCCATTCCCTCTTATCCTCGTGGCCTCCTCTGGACTTGCTCCAGCAGATCCATGTCCTTCTTGTGCTGGCTGACAGGTTGGTAGTTCCAGAGTCTTGCTTTCTACCCTTTTGAAAGATGGGTACAGTGTTTCCCCCTTTCCAGTCACCTGGGACTTTACTTGGCTGCCATGACTTTTCAAATATAATGGAGACTGGCTTGGCACCTACATCAGGCATTTCCCTCAGGACTCTGGGATGCATCTCACTGGGTTCCATTGACTTGTGTACCTTCAGGTTCCTCAGGCGGTCATGAATCTGACCTTACTTACAGTGGGAGGGATTTTGCTCCGCCGGTCCCCATCCTACTGTCCATCCACTTGAGAAGTGTGGAAAGAGAGGCTATCACTGAAGCCCAAGACAAAAATATTGTTGAGTACCTCAGCCTTCTCCTCATCCTTGTTACCAGTTTTACAGCCTTGTTTAACAGGGGCCATTACTCCTTCTTTGACCTTCCTTTTCTGGTTAACATACCCATAAAAGCTCTTGGTATTCTTTGTGTTCCTTGCCAAGTTCAGCTCCAGCTTTGCCTTGGCCCTCCTGACCCCATCCTAAATAATTTTTCTTCTCTATACTCTTCCTCGGTCTCCCATCCTATCTTCAACTGTCTATGCAGTTCCTTCTTTTCCTTTGGTTTGACCACCAGATCCCAGCTCAGCCATGCCATTGCTATTGTCACAATAGGAACTGTAACATCCTTGTTCTCAAAGTACAGCGCTGCGTATGATAGAACCACTCAGAGGATACAGGCTTTGGGAAGGAGCATGACTGTGCAGGAGCCGCAAAGGGAGGATGCAGGAAAGCCCCATTGCTTCCCCTCAGCTTAAAAGTAACCTCAGATTTTTTTTCTTCTGTTTCCTACATCTACCACCACTTCATCTGTCAAAATAGGAAAGTATACCAAATCTGTGAACATATTTATGCTTATGACCAGACCCAGTTACTTACAGGAGGTTTCACACTTACCAGACTTCAAGTGACCAAAAAAAAGTCTAATTTCCTGTGGGTTTATGGGCTCATTATTTATTTAAGTTTCACATTTTTAATTACACTAAATATCATTTTGCTATTTATTTATATGTACTTTTTCTATAAAAAGTAGTAGTTGAAATACATGGGGGAATAATAAAAATGTCTCTAAAAATTCACCTTTTGTCAATCCTGTAAACCTGAAGCCATCATAACACACTACAGGGGTACCGCTGACCAGCTAGGGTGTGGGGCTGATATCATACTATCTGTCAAAAAATGTAGAGCGAAAGTTGTAATCACAAAATTCATAGAATGTCAAAGATATTGCACCATAACTGTTTATCGCAGTATTCATTTCTATAAGAAGTCTGGATTATCACTGATTGCAATGATTAATTATGCCTCTTTTATATAAAACTATGAATTTGTTTATTCTATTGAGCTATTTTTTCCGAAAAACACTTCTAAAAAGCAGCAACTTCATGCCAAATCATTTTATGTTATTTGAGTGTTTCTAGAAATGTTTTGTTTTGATCTGAGAGAAAAGGAACATGGCTGGAAGAGACTAGCAACTTCCCTGTAAAAGTCAAGGTGTATTACAGAATTATTTCCCCCTCATTTCCTTGAATTTCTATAAGCACTGTGACATGTTTTGGTACAGTGATTTACTGCATGCCACTACACAGTGACAATAAGTGGTTTTGATATCAAGGTATAAATTTAGTCTTTAGTAATCTTGTAAGAAGCTTATTTCTGTGACCTTATTTTGGTTGCCTTCATTAGAAGATTTAGTGCCACAGTGAAGGAAAGGCACCGAGGAGGAAAGAGACTTCACAATAGATATGTTCAGTTTATTTGGTTTAGTTCTCTTTATCAAAGGAAATAAAAAGGCAAATGTTTCTGCTGCATTAATGTGTTATACAAAATCCTTTCTGGAAACAGAATGTGAAAAGGAAAAATATCTGGCAATATTAAGATACTTACGATACAATTATAAAAATGCAGCCTACCCTGGGTTTATTTGCCAGAAGAGAAATATTGATCTTGGCAATGCTCACATTCAGTATTATTCGGGCGTGTTTAAAGTGATCTAGTAATCAGGCAGACTTTAGTGATATCATGATTTTGAAGAAGACTACAGGTTATGATACTCAGAAGGCACCTTAGTAACCACTGTTGGAATGATTTCAATTTCATTCCTTTGAAAATTAATTGCTACATTATTTTAGTTCAATTATATAGTCTATACTTTTAACTGCTCAAATAAAAAAGTGGCTTTTGGCCTTCTCGAGGCTTTCACCTATGAATCCAACATATCGAAAACTTATGATGTGAAGATATTGTCAGTTGATGCTGTAGTGCATTTGTCAGTGTAAAAGGAGAAAAATGGTTCCTCCAACGAGAAAAATATAGCCAGTTATAGTACATTTACAATCTTTGCGAAGAGTGTACTTACTCATAGTATCCTTTACCATGAAAACAGTACATTTTATCAGATAATTGATGGATAGCTGTAACATATCCTTAGGAATTTATTTTTCTAAGTCTCTGAACTTTTCTGGTAAAGCCCTGAGTAATTCTAAATTTTCATCTTTAGCCTTGCTCTGGGTGAATACTCAGTTTCTTCTTGATCACATCTCTTATGAATAAAAAGATCTGAATTTATTTTGTTTCAAGGTCACTGGAAGTAGAGAATATTCTACCTACCAGTGTTGAGAGATCACAGCCATGTTGAGAGCTACTTGCCTTTAACACTACTAAAGCTAGGCTGAAACAATTGTATGCAAGAGTTGAGGCTTGAACAAAAAATAAATAATAAAACAAAAAGAAGCACAAATCCAGCCAGCTAAACAAACAACAAAAAGACACTGAACCGGAATGACCTTCAGGTAGGAAGGAACTGAGTTCAATTCTCAACGTCACTGGTGGTAATTCAGCGCAGGAGTGATGTCATTGAGAAAAGCTGCAAAGAGGCTTGAAAATTGTCTACCAGACTGAGACGTACTTTCTTAGAGTGGCTGATCTCTCGTAGATCATTAAGCCCTCTCAGGAAAGCTGCTTAATCTTATAAATTGATTCTCTCAAGAAACTGTGAGGATGGAAGACACACTTGAAGAGAGTTAAGAATTAAACAAAGAGACAATTGAGGGATTTGTGATTGTGTTTCCAGCAGCAGTTTTACTCCTTGTTTACTAGCTCCTTGCTGTGCTGGGGGTACACATCGGGGGATTCAGAAGATTTTGATTTGGGGTTTTTTTTTGTTCTTTTGGCTTTTTTTTTTTCTCTCCATACTCTTGGCTGTCTGATGCCAGTTGGAACAGGTTGTTCAAATATAACCCTTATTAAAAATACTTTCAGCATCCTGTTAAGAATTTGAGGAGTTTTGTTTGGGCAGCAGTGAATAATCAGAGCACTGGCTATTTCTGGTCTCCCTTAGCTCCATAGTTCTGTGCTCTTTAGTGGCTGCTATGACTATCTAAGGGTTTACCATAAGAGTTCTCACTTGAATAATGCGATAAGAGCCCTGAATATAGGAGATGTTTATGCAAAGGGCAAGCCTCACGCAGCAGGAAATCCCAGTTATCCCTTTAGCCTGTGCTCTCAGCCAGCCACGTCTCTGCCAAAGCATACCATAGGAAAAGGACATACCCTTACACTGTTACAAGCGCTTCATGATTAGTGTGGGACACTTCCAGCACTACTGTTCTGTGTCCCTTCAGGGATACACTTGTTAGGCAGTTTTAGAATTAGCTATTCCAATGGCCTTTTTGTGGGATCCTTTCGAAGCCTATATGCCTCGTCCATCTCCAAGAAATAAGATGAGATTTCGCTTTTTGAAGTCCTACAGGTATCTCTTCTGATGGCTTACAGTGCAATTGACAGTGGTTGCTGTGGATCTTTTTTATTCTTCTAGAGGATTACAGTATATAAAAAAATTGGAAATGGCTTGTGTTAATTGTGACTCTTGCGCTTATGAAGGTTTTGCTGAACATGGTATATCAGAAAAACAGGTATTGTTTCTGTGTAAAAGAAAATATTATGAACAAGTGATCATGGAAGTGTATGAAACTGCACTTTTCAAGTAAATGATAACTTTGAATATTTTTGGCACTCTGAACTGGGGGAAAAGGTAGATTAACATTTATAGCAGTGTTCTTATGAAAATATTAATTCTAAGTATTCTCAGTACTTATTATAAGTTAACATATTTAATTAAAAATATGACACACAAATACAGAATACCAAGCCTGAATGAATATTTATAGTTGTGAGGTTTTTGCCAGAAAATCATATTTGTTACTAATTTTTGTGTTAAACATTTTCTAAAGTAAGTATAGCAAATGAGAAAAACACAGATTGTATTTTTTCCTAAGCTATTGTTTAAAAATAGCAGTAGCAATATTTTATTTCCATTATTTGTCACATTAATTTTGGCAATTGAACCAATATGTGTTCTTCAACTTCCTTACATTTATTTATAATAGATTCATGTACATTCTCAAGTAAAAAATTCATACGATCCTCCCATTTGTATATAATTCATTGAAGAACTTACTATGTATCATCTTAATAATAGCTTTTTAGTTTTAATCAATGCATCATTCAAATTCATTTTCAGGCAGGTACAATACAAAATGCCTCAGAGGATAAATGCTTTATGTAGCAAACTCTGTGTAGGTGAACAGTGTTAAAAACAACTGGCTAGGTACTGTCCAACTTCTCTCAATATTTTCTTTTGGAAAAGTTAGGCTGTTCATACAGAGGGAGCTAGGTTTATGACAAAAAGAATAATAACAGTTACAGGTATTAGAATAGAAAATAAAAAGATGGTATCTGTTCAAAATTAGGTCATATATTTCAGTTGAGATTACCTTAAGGCAAGCTTATTGTCTAGGATTTTTTTGCTTAAAGTAAGTTGCTTATGTTTCTTTTACATATTTATATCAATTTATATATCTATCTATCTATCTATCTCTCAATGCTTTAAAGGCAAAAAGAAAGTTATTTAACGTAACATCTTAATATGGGATCTGATTATTTTCATTTTTAACTTATGTACATATTGCACATTTTCTAATTTTTCGATCTAACGAAGTGAAAATATTCTTACAAGTTGCTAATAAAACTAAAAAGCAAGGAACCTTTATCAAAACTCCAGAGGTGTGGATGAATTTCGTGTTACCACAGAATGCTACATATTTTTTTTTCAGGAGCTTTCAAGATTTAGGATGAGATTGAAGATAATTTTATAAAAAAAAGTGTCATAGTTGTATTACAGAATGTGAGCCATATTCTTTGCTACTGTGTAATTTAACTGTAAGTCTCTAAGAGGAGAAATAAAAATTCTTAATATATATATTGCCATGTCACTGTCATGGCTCCATTCACACTGTAGGTTATATTTAGAAATCTACTACAAAATTTTACAGTACTCAGTGCCTATGTAATTTAATAATCTTGTTTATGTCAACTGACAGTTCTGCTCACGTTACTCAACCATTTGATGTCAAGGGACTTTGGTTTCTGAAACTGTGTATCTGGTAGTGCCGTCCACTCTTTCCAGGATGAACGTTGTTCAACAAACCATTTAAATTGTGAAGTTGGCCATAATTTTGAATTTTATTTTGTTACATTTTGGGAAAACCCAGAATGTTTCTTTTGTGAGATAATCTATTGATTAAACAGACCATCATGTTTTAATTTACATAGTTCATTTCTGGGAGTTTCTGTGATACATTGATGCCCCCTTACAGCCAAATTATGAGTGCCACCTTATAGCAAAATAGTGAATTGAGTTTCTTTGCTTTCAGAAGATGACAGAAGACCCAGGCTGGTGCAAGTTTTCCCAGAGTAGGGGAAAATATGCCTTGAAACAACGCAATTTTTCTAGGAAGATCTAGAATTCAATGCAGTCACTTAATGCAGTCTTCTTCCTCCACCTGTCCCATCAAATAAACCATGACTTACAGCTTCAGCAAATTGTACTGAACAAAAAGAGGAGAGTAGACTAAAAGAGCTGGTAAATACACTGATGATTCGCTCTACACCAGAAATGCAAGTATTCACAGCATGAAATGTAGAAGCAAGGCCAGGAGTGGATACTTCACACAGAGGAGGCTCAGGAGACTGCCAAAACATTTCATAATTTACATGACTTCTTGCAGGCTGGTGGAGGAGGGTTGTTTAGTTCTGTAGGGAGGTGTGCCTGTTCCGTTCTTGGGAAAATGAACATTCTTCTACTCCAATACAAAAAAACGGTGTACATCTTTATTGTATTTCCAGAACACACAGATAATAAGTTCACCTCTTTTCCTTTATGTTTCCCCTCTCTCTTTTTTTTTTTTCTTTTGTTTTAAAGCCCGGAGTTTCTCTAAATTGAAGCCCACCTCCCTTACTGAAATGCAAATAGGAATCCTGTTTCCTGCTGCATTTAGCTTTGCTCAGCAAAATAGCACTAGATGTGACTGTGAAAACTACGTCCTAATAGCAGCACAGTTACACTTTTTAGAGCTTCCTGAAACCTCTGAAGAATGAATGGAGATAGAAGCTTTAGAAGCTTTCTTCATGATCTCTAAATCCTGTCACACATGGATGAAGAACTAAAGCACCTATCAAAATTTCCTGCACGAAGCTGAGATGTATTAATAAGAATATGCTATACGACACTCAATTTTAGATACTAAAAACACCACCCACTGACCTAATGACAGGTCCTCAGGACCACTTAGAAGATTCTTCAGAGGCATCAGGATCTGCCTGGGTTGTCTGGCTGGCTATTAAGTCTTTTTCCACCATATGTGAGTGTTTTCACCATTTGTGAAAAAGATAGTGTCTATCTGCTGAGTAAAACCTTTCTGGGGAGACAATTTTGGTAAGCTCCAAAGTAAAACGGGTGTTATGGAGAAATGACACTGTCAATAATATGTATTAAATTGAAATAATCAAATAATTAGGAAGTTTGCTAAATTACTGCAGTGTCAGAACTACATCTTGGTTCAGTTAGCTATGAAAGGTACGTTTCCTGAGACAGTAATCATGACACTTATACCCTTATGTGGAAAAGAAAGAAAGGTTCTTTGCTGGGTTATGTGAGTTTCTTTTGTTCTGCTTTCTTTCTGTTCTTCTTTGGCTGCCATCTGGCGTATTTCCCTGGACTAGAGGAACAGTCATGTGGCTGAAGCTACTGCCAACACTACTTCTGCAGCCAGCTGCTCACGGCATTCATACATAAGGAGGCAGATTCTCTTCTGCCAGATAATTGTACTCCAAGCCACTAAACTCTTGGGAATTGGGCTGGAAAGTGGGATATCTCTCTTAAACAGTAGCTTTCAGGAATTCCTTCTCTAAGGCGATTTCTTAATTATGTCAAAGCTCTCTTAGTGAGAAGAGTGTAATATTACAACTTTTTGTTATTACAAGCTTGATGATTAAATGGAAATAGAAACTGGATTAAAGGTTATTTTATTTATTAGGGATTACAGTCACAGCACACTGGAAATATCTTGGTTCTATTTGACCAACCATTCAATATTTTCTGTGAAATAAAATATTTGGATGCATAAGTGTTAACTTTTCTAGTGAACGTGATGAATCACACATTTGATTTCATATTCAGCTGTTTGTATTCTGTAATTCATAGAATGCCATGTCACCACTAAAGGGATGTTTGGAACCTCACTCAGACTTATTTTAGACAAATTTACATGCCAAAATATCATCTACCCAGTTCAGACACTTGGTAATGTTGACTTGAAATCTTGGGAAAAGTGGCAAAATAGCAAGGCATATTGCAAGTCAGATTAAGTAGCAATAGGAGAGCAGGTGCAAGTGAATCACACTTACCCCTTTGTGTTACTGCGGACTTACCTCCTTGTCAAAACTGCCTAGAGAGCCCGTGATAGTGAATAATATAGAGTCTCAACACCCTTTCCTAACAGTTCAGAAAATTGACCTCCAGTCCATAGGTCCCAAACAACAGGAAAAACTGCAGGGCAATAACATGTTCATAAGTTTCAGCTTTTGCTTAAAATTCTTTGACATAGCTGATCATCACACAGATAGATTAAGTGAATCTATCACAGTGGGACAGGTGCATCTGCCAGTGTTTCTTATTGCTGCCTTGGATTACCGTCACTTGACTGCTTATTCAGTAGGATTTTGCAGCCCTTGCTGTAGCCTTGAAAGTGATTTAATAAGTGTGAAATAAACAGAAAACAGAAGTATATCTATAGGTATTTAATCAACTAGTTTTTTCCAATTTGTGCTTGAGTAAGTTCTGACAGCCAAAGCCAGATCTGCTATGAATAACCACAGGAAACATTCCTTTATACATAGTGAAGTAAACTATGATGGTGAGTGTTGCTACAGTTTACAATAAATAAATAGCTGGGCTTTGCTGTTTGTGGTTAAAACAGTCCCCACACAAAGCCAGTCTTCGAGATTAGACTTGGCACAGACACTAGCATCTCTTGGGATGCAGAAAAAGATTGCACTAACCATAAAGACCAGGAAATACTCAGTTTGATTTACAAATTGTAGATGTCCATGAATATTTATGTAAATGTCAGAAGTATCTGACTTGCAATTCCCTGATGTATCACAAATTCTGTGAGCACTATAAATAGACCTATCATTCAATCTGATACCGAACACATCAGGAACAAGCTGACGCAAGTTCAGCATGTACCATGTCCAAATGCTGTAATTAATTTCTAGATACTTCTTTAAATAAAAAAAGTAATACAAGGGTAACAGATTAAGGTTTATTTTATGGCATTCTAGAATTTGCTTTTTTCCATTGTGGATCTGAATAGAGTTTTTTTTTAATGGTAAACTGACATTTCCTATTGGAACTAGTAAATCCAATTTATTTCTGTGCCCTAGAAACCTAATAATTTACAGGTCGTTTTGTGTTTCAGTTGTCTCTGTGAAAGGAATTTTGTTAATTGAAAACTTCCGTAATATGCTGAAAGGTAATTTCATGCTCTAAAGCACCTTTCGTCATGGGGCAACAAAGGAAAGTGAGAGAGAAAAAAGGAGTCTCATGCCCACCTAGAGGGTTCTGGCACGAATAAGTCTGGTGCCCTTAGCAGTAGGGGCAGTTATACTTCATCCCGTGGGTGGTCCACACAAGCTAATCCAGCTCTTGGTCTCTGCCAGCAGCCAGCAGCAAATATTCGAATGTGAACAGTAAGAAACTTGGTGGTTACAGTATAATCTTTCTTGAGGGATAATCTCCTCAACATCTTCAGTAGTTCCCTGTGTATGAGTATGGCAGAACTCTCCTTACTGTATGTATTACTTAGTCTAGAAAGTCTGAGTATTTTACTTATTCACACCAAATGTTGATTATTATAAAATAAAAAAATGGTTGAATTTTTTGCTTCTGCAGTACTTTTCAACACTCACTTCCACAGATGCACTCTATGCAATGTGCAAGATTTTCTTCATCCTGGTGTCTAATTTTGTCTTGAAACATTTAAAGTAGTATTGTGACCCAAGGATTTGTTGTTTTATATATTTGTAGGCCACCCTTTTTCATCAGCTTTCTAACTAACCTTTTCACATGGAAAAATTTTATGGTCATATCATTTGTGTTGCCAATCTCTTAACACCTCCACCTATCACAATACTCTTTCTAGTGCAGAGTGACCAGAAGTGAACGCAGAGCTTCTGATGAGGAAAAATAGCCTAGAATTATGATATCACTATTCTCATGGGGAAAAAAAATGGAAAAAAATTGAAAAAAAAAGAAATGAAACTGCTATTATTCCTCTCTATCTAATCTCTGTGGTAGATTAACAGACTTGTTGATTAACTGGTTTTAAGTTGTGAGCAATAACCTCCCATTCTATTAAATAACTGGTGGTGTCTGTACCATCCGGGTTAGATGTTCTGTGTTCTTAAAACTGTTAGAATGGAAGTCTCACTTCCATTGCTGTGCACTTTTTTCTTCGTCTCTCCCCATTCTCTTTTCTCAGAGAAGTTTACGAGGACACAGTATTGTGTAAAGGCAACAAGGATCATTTCAGTAGGTAGAATTTCAATCTCACTGGAAATTTTGCATTTTTGAAAGAAAAAACACCCAACCCAACCTCGTGGCAAATAGTGAGTTTTACATAATTCTCTATGGAAAGAACATTTTTATTTTAAGATAAGGAAATAGCAGATGTTATTCAGGTTTCCTTTTTTTTTCTTATAGTGTCTCTTCTTCAGGATTTCTGACTTGGTAGGAAGCTAGGAAGTCCTTCAGGAAATACGTCAGAATGCATGCAGCTGAAGAAATGTGGGGTTTTAGGAGTAGGATGAGACAGATGTTTCCCACCAACATACCCATACATTTGATCATTATATACATGTATACTATATAAACAGTCTGCACACATACAAACACACATGTGTGGGTGCATCCTACACTGAAGTGTGCAAACTATCAGAAATTTTCCAGGAAGGAGCTAAATACGCAGCACTTTATTGTTTGTCCACATGAATTTGGTTTTCCTTTATTTGTTTTACCTTTGCAATATTTCCAGTCAATACTTGGCTCTTCAGAGACTTAGCTTTCATGGGCTTTGGTAGAAATGTCTGTTGAAGTTGTAAAAGTAAATGACGCAGCTGAACAAACACTGGGATCAGATAAACTGCTAACGCTAGGTGAAGTTATTTAACTAGTAAAGAAACCTAAAATGGAAAAAAACCCCAAACTATTTAAAGGGGATTTAATTGTCTCTAGGTGGAGGATGGGAGGCCTCACTTTTTTTTTGTTGTAACAGATGTAGGTGAAACAAAGGGACAAATATAACAAATAAATGAATGTATAACTCCAGCTGAAGCTACATGTGCATTACTTTGATAGATGCTAAGGTTACCCTGTGAATCCAACTTAATTGGCAGCTGCAGGAAAGTGATCATTGCAGATGGAGCAGAATCTGCTGCTCAGACAGCTCTGGTGTAAGGCACAAGCATCATGTGGCACTGTTAAACTGATGCATTTTTTTGTTATTTCTTATGTACTAATAGGTGTGGAGGCATTCTTAAATTTACTTGGTTTTCCTAAGTACGTGAAATGTACTTAAACCTCTAGGTAACCACCCAATTGCATAATTTTTCTTTACTTCTTGCTCTTCCTTGTGACATAAAAAGAAAATATGAATATGGTAATGCAAATATTATACTGGAAACTCAGAGAAGCTGGTTGCTTTAAGTAACAAAGTTCATCTGGTTTATATCATGCGCTGGAGGCCAAGTCAAGTGTTTCAACATCACTTGCACTCCATTTAACCAGGGACTGAATAATCAGAAAATTGATCATTTGGAAACTGGGGTATGTCTCTAAAAGAGAAGTAAAATTCTCCCAGCTTCTACTGGTGGCAAAGGACAAAATGAAGTTTCTTGTAAACATCATATAAGAAAAACACTCCAATGAACTTGCCATGCAATATCTAGAAGTTATGGGTTCCTGAAGAGAAGTGCCATTGGCCTGAGAATCAGTAAGAAATTTACACTACTCTAGCACGTGTGGTTTATCATGCGAACCTTCTGAAACAAAAGGTTGATTTTTGAAGAAATGTTTCTATTTCAAATAGAAGGGAGAAAAAAGGATTAACATGAATCCTAGCATCCAGATGATTCCCTTGATGAGGTAATCGTGCAGTCTTAATGAGCGTGTAAGTGGCAAATGGTGTTTTCTGCATGTCTCCTCTCTGCCACAGTCTTTGTTTAAGCTCTCTCCCACATGACACAGTGAAGTGTAAACTGGAACATGAAACATGACATATTTGAGGTTTATCTCATTTTGGCCTAAAAATACATGTAGTTCTGTTTTATGATAAACTCTTCTTGGGCTCAGAGGACACAAAAGGAATTCTAGACAGAGTGGTTTTACTGTACAAAGACAAGTACACACTAATGCCAAAATTGAGCTTTTTGTTTACAGATAAGGATAAAATTATTTAAAACAGGTGGTGCATTAAGTTATAGGTGAGGCCAATAGCAGGATGTCATTAAAAATCTCTTTCATGATACTGACTAAGTTTCATCCTCACATACAGAGAAACAGGTGTGTCTGTGATCCACAAAAGATTTAAGTTTTGCTGTCACAGTTCTTCATGCTTGGCTACCTGTATTAGACTACGATTAAGATATAAAGTTTTATTTATACTGTGCATAATTTTCAGTCTGGAATACTAAAGGCACCATGTATTAACCTACAAATTCATGTAATATTTAAATTAAAAATACGTAGTAATTCAGGTCGTGTCTGTTAAACATATAATCATACAATGGTATGATTGCCTTATAAATGCTGAAAGTCACAAATGATATGATTTTGTAAAAATCTAACGTAAAACCTCTTTTTTAGGTACCTTGATGCTATCAAAAAGTACTAGCTGCTCTGATTTTAGTGAGTACTATGTGACAGCCCTGATTTTTCCATGGCTGAATCTGCAGAGTGAATAAAACAGCCCGGAAGTCTTTTCAGATGGTGAACTGTGGCTAGCTGGCATGACATGGCAAGGAGGCTGTAGACAGGTGGGGGTCAGGCTCTTCTCCCAGGCAACCAGCGACAGGATGAGAGGACACAGTCTTAAGCTGTGCCAGGGGAATTTTAGGCTAGACATTAAAAAAAAATTCTTTATAGGAAGAGTGGTTGAGAGGCATTGGAATGGACTGCCCAGGGAAGTGGCAGAGTCACCATCCCTGGAGGTGTTTAAGAAAAGACTGGACGTGGGAGTTTAATGCTGTGGTTTAGTTGACAAGGTGGTTGTAGGTCATAGGTTGGACTTCATGATCTCCAAGGTCTTTTCCAACATGCTTGATTCTGTGATTCTGTGACAGGGCCGTGTCAGTAAAGCTAACCTCTTCTGCTCCCTGGAAAGGAATATGAGGGGCAAAAATACTCTTCTGGAAAGGTCCTTGCTCCAGGACTCAGGTGGTCCACAGTAGCATTCAAACGAAGAAGTGTTTACAGCCTTTCTACTCCATTAAAATAGATTGATCACAGTTTTCTACAGAACTATATAATTTTCTGCTTTCTTGTATTACAGTATAGTCAATTCCCAACTGTTTTTAGCTATATCTTGGAGAATCACAAGAGTTTGTTTAGAAAGCCTTTCTTTTTTCCTTTGTCCTCAAGCAACTAAATCAAAAAGGGTTTATCAAAACCAGAAAAGCCAGGAGCTTTGTTAAGATGCAGCTGAGATTTTTGTCAAAAATCTGGACTCTAGAAACTTTAAGGAAAATACTTAGTCTGTGAGACTGGAAATATCATTTCAGAGGTTAGCAAGGCAGGATAGTGTGATTTTGACAGCCATACCCTGAAAAATTTAGTTATCTGAAATTCTAGTTTTCAGTGCACAGAGCGGATGTGTGACCCAGAGTGGTCATCGTGATGCCCTGCTTTTTCTTCTGGAGTTCGAAGTAGAGAGTTGTTAGGCAGCAGTATAAGGGATTCACCCAGACTGATGTTTCCATGCAAAACTCACCAGCTTCTTCTTCCCCGACATTCTTTCAAGATGTAGATTTCCCAGCTGTCTAATGCAACTGTTTTGGGAAGTAGGGAAAGGGGCACACAGTCCTGGAAAAGCTGTGCTTGCTCTTTCCATTAAGAGAAAGATTTGCTGGATTTGTACTCTCTTCACCCTTTCAAAGAAACAGCTGGTCTTTGACCAAGATATTTTATCATTTGGACCATTTATTTTGAATTAATATGTTGTTTTGATCATAGTTTACAGTAGCTAATGTAAATTTAAATGAAGGAGGATAAAAAACAGTCAGAGGATGCAGTAAAAATTATTTATTGCGGTGTGGAACTGTCTAACTGATCGGCAGTTCACCAGCTTCTTAACTTTGCTAAGGAGAAATAGATGGATTATATTAACAATTTATTGTAAATATTTTCTCACATGATGCTTCTAAATGGTTTAGATAACTTTTCCTTTTGGTACAATATATTTATTTGTTCCTGGAACATTTATTAACTGTTAAATGTTGTACATTCTGTTACTATAAAAGAATAAAATTGCTTCCAAGTACGTATTTTGTCAGTAAGACATGAGCTTGTTCATGCCAGCTCCTCAGGTTTAGAAAGTCACTTCAAAACAGCCTCTTTAGGAGTTATGGTAATAATGCAAAACAATGTAGAACTCATTGTCATAACAATATAGAAAGTTCTTGGTCATCTGCATTTGAAGTCCTACAGTGCTTATGCTAACTTTGGGCAGCAGCATAATTTTTGCATTTATACTGGATACTCTAGGAAAGTAAAGTACGAATATAATGTTAGAAAGACATCCTTAAGGAAAGGGATTATTTTTCCTCAGTAATTTTTACATCTGAAGTTCATCTATATTTAACATTTTTATGTATAATCGAAATATTTGTTTTTCATTATAGTTGTTATCTATTCCTTTTCATTAATTGAAGCCATTGAAGAATTTCTGCCATGTTTTGGGAATTTATTTCCGGCTAAAAAATTGCCTGCTTTAGTTACCTTCTTTCTTTTTCTTGTGTCATTAAGAATACGTACTAATACCATGATTTCATTTACCATTGGTAGATTAACACTTGATTGATATGATATGTACGAAAAAAAATCTTTTCATACATCACAGGAAGATAGAGAAACTGTTGTCTTTATTTTCTACATTTCTAATAATCTGGTGATTTTCTTAGGCTTTGTCAGCACACCTTGAAGTTAAAATTAGAAACAATCTGATATTATTTTTCACCTACAAATGTCAGGTTTTACAGTAGCATTGTAATACCTGTGGGCTCAGAGTTGCAATTTAAGAAATGATTAATGACGGAAAATTCAGAGAAGTTACAGAATTAACTTCTGGAGATTTGATATAGAGGTTTTATTTGGCAACATGACAGGAAACAATAGAGCAAAGAGTGGAGAGAAGAACTGTTAAGGGGGAATAGGATGCAATGAAGGAGACAGTGTATAACAGTCACATAAGACCTCTGTCTATTCACTTGGTAGCAAAAACATCACACTGCTGCAGCTCAATTTTTTCGTTTTTCATTTTTCTATTTTGAAGGGCTGAAATTGTTTCCCAGCTGCCTAGAGCCATTTGATCTATAATGCCTATCTTTAGCAAAACAATATTTGGAGCACCTTAGAAAAAGGAGTACCTGGAGGTGACAATCTGCCCTGGTGAGTTACCTTCATGGTTACACCTTACTGAGATCAAGAGAGCAATGAATTTCCCTTCTGTTAATATAAATTTACTGATTATAAGTATTTATCTAATAAACAGCTATTAATATCTGTAATGTCCAGGCATAGGTCAGAGCCATCCCAGGTCGCCAGTAACCAGTAGAACCTGGATGTAGATGTAGATTAGAGTAATGTAAAAGCTTCATTACAGTTTTCAAGGCAAACTTTATGGCAAACCCCTAGTACAGACAAACACAGCAGGCCAGTGGTGCTAGCATACAGAAGTTTCCTCTTTTGGGCTTCAAACCATATTCGTAAAATTTTACATTGTTTTTTATCAGTTCTGTTTCTCTCACAGCCACTGTAATTGTAGAGGCGTTTATTTATTTTTGAACCCTAATCTACCACGGTGAATTTAGTGTCACTATAAAAGTTTTTTTTGTGTGATTCTTGTTGGCAAATATTCAGAATTTGCAAGATACCTGTTGATGCGTCTGTCAATTAAATTTAACCAAAAATATAACAAAACCTTAAAGGCTCTCTAAAGAACTTTTTAATGAGGGAAATACCATTTAAGCAATGCTGCTGGAAATTGAATTATGAACTTACTTGCTGTACTATCCAGGCCACTCAAGTGGTCTACAAGTATTGAAAATTCCTAGAATATCAACTCACAGAACCAAAACAACATTCCTCTTCCACGTGTCTGTCTGCACACTTTAGTGTAATAGACAGTAAACCAATACTTGAGCTCCTCCCTCTTTGAACTGCTGTAAAGTGAATTAGTCAATGCTGTAACATTTAGTTTGTGTAAAACATCACCTTGAAATCTTGCATTTAATCCTCAGTCATTTTGAAATGGTACAAAGTGTTAATGTTTGCTGATAAGGAAGTCAAGAGTTTTTGTTGTTACTCTTTTCCGTTTTTAGTTCAAAATAAAACTTTCTCTCTTTTTTTGCCTACAAAACCCCCCAAAATTCTGGAGGCCTAGTTAAGCTAGACAGTACAGGCAGCTGCAAGATGCTGATCAATGTTGACTATTCCTGATCTTATTAAACAGAAGCCACATGCACTATAGAAACAAACATTCATTTACCTGTAATTTGGTATGCAGTCAAATTCATGAAGAGTCTTCCGTAGCACACTGCAGTTAGGGTCCACTGGTGTGCTAGACAAAAGTACAGAAAAAATAATTTCAGGATTGGCTCTTTGACTTCTCTTTCGTTTGGTTAAACTTTGAGATTTGCATGTTTTGTGAGTTTTTTTATATATAAAGAGTAAAAAAATATAAAATAATGGTCAGAGAAAAAAATTCTTAGTTAGTTCAGCTTCTTGCTACTTATATCAGTAAATTTACAGGGAAAAATGTTTTCCAAGAGCTGTGGGAAATGAAGTTAACTACACTGAACCTATCTTGCTGAGGTGATTGTCAGGAAAGTGACACACCAGGATGAATAATTCAGGTTGATTAAAACCAAGAAAATACATGGAGTGCAAGAGGTTTAGGGAACTATTTAGCATGAAATTCAAATGTGTAGTATTGGACTATAGATAGTCCAGTATAGCTGCACTTCTAACTTTTATATGTTGAAAGAGAGAAGTGACAATGGAACATACGTGAAAAAAGATACACCTCTGAGATGTGAGGAGGGTCTCCAGTTGTTCATTCAAAAACAAACCTGGTTAATAAAGCTGCAAATGTTTTGATTCATTCTTCATTATTTATTTTATATTTTGTTCTTGATAGTTACATGTTTGTTTGTTTTTTTTTCCATAGGGCCATGCTTGTTTGGTGAGGCTTCTATCTTACTCTTTCTGCAAACTGACTTGAAAAGAAAGTATCATGGTGTATAATTGCTGTGCTTGTTTTCTCTAACAGTGTGAATAACCCATCAGTTTACTGAGTGGTTAGAGTTAGTGTTTGCTGAAGTTATAATGCAAAATGAGGCAGGAAAGTGTTATTAGCCATCATCAACTTTAATTTATAAATCAATTGTAATAGAGTAAAAGGCAGTGTGTGTACTAAAATCTGTCATGTAAACTAAGTGTATTGAGCAGTTAAATATCACTTTGTGTACCTAATTGCCATGTTTGCTGTAGTAGGGTTTAATTGTTTAGGAAAAATGGCCCATCAGCTGAGCCAGAAACAGATCCCAGACTGATTTCAGACATCTGTAAGACAGCAAACCACAGGGACAGAACTGAGATCTGAAGTCTAAATTGAAGAAAAGCAAGTCAAGTATTATTGGAAATTGTTATTTCAAAGTTACTTTTTGAGTAACAGTGACAGTACTAGCAGTACTCTTTTACAACATGTGTCGTGTTTTCCACTTTAGGGAAAACGTATTACTTTTTTGACTGATGTACCTACCAAGGGAAGAGCAACAGGTTCTGTTACTCCATTGTAGCTGCTCTGCCTTGTCAAAAGGGCCTCTGTTAAAATAGCTGAAGTGGGATAACTCTGAATATGGTACTGTCATACATATTCAGGTTTAAACCACAGATTCATGTCTACACCACAAACAAATTACTGAAGTTCTATCAGTTCCATGTATCTGTGGATAAAATTCTGCAGGAGAGAAAGGTTCAAGTTATTAATTTCATTTTAAGTGCTACATACTGAGCGAGACAAAAGATCAAATAAGTTTCATGTTCAAACTAAAAATGGACAAAACCCAGGATACATAAAGAATGAAAAGGTGACTGTATTATAGCAGAGGCCTAAAGATTGTTTAGAAAAGTGATTTAACCATTCTGATATTCAACAGCTTTTCTTCATGAAGATTTTGTTTGTTGATAAGAATTGAAGAGAACTTTTTGTCAGGGAAATAACTCATACTATTCTTAAGCTCTGATGCACTTTTTTTATTCTTTTCTCTAATGCTTTCTAAACCCCTTAGCCATCCTAGTATACTGAGTTGAAGGAGGTCTATTTAAAATGGCATTCTTCAAAAGGTAAGCAAAGCCAAGCCAGAAGGATTTGACAGGGCTTAAAAGTAAAAGTCTTAGACCTAAAAAACAAGGTGTCTCATGTACAACTTTTTCATGTGTTGAGAATGCCATGCATCTTCAAAGCTACCTCAACCAATATCTTTTTTTCAAAATGAAAATCCAAGGATTCTCTTCAGTGTGATATACTTTGTCTCATGCACTGGACATCATCATAGAAACCATGTGAATCAAAATAGACAACTTCTGCAACCTAGAATTATCTTTCTGAAGCAACGGAGAAATGTCAGAAACAAGAGAAGCTTTGTATTTCATCTCCCTCAGTGTGACATGCAAAGGACAAAACTGGGAATTTTAAGTTGTCCCTTTCCTGGACCGTAAAATTAATAGAATCACAGAGTCATTGTTATTTTCAATCTCATGTTTTCCTCACCATGCCACTGGTCACCTTCTGTTGTAGAGATACTGTTTTTCTCTTTTTGCTCTCCACAGATCTGTTATTTGTTCCCTTTTCAACATCTCTTTCTTCTTCTTGAGTACTCTTCTCTTTTGTTTTATTTCGCTGTAGGTTTGTTTTATTCTAGCACTGTCAAATCACTTTTTGAGAGACATCTTTTTCTGTAGATCTGACATCTCTATAAAAGTCTTTCATTGATTAAGAACTTAGAACATTAACATAGCTGAACTCTGACTTATTTTGGCACTACGCATTTAATTGTCAGTATCTACATTTTTGAAAACTTGTATTCAGATCTTAGAAGGACAGAGCTTACCCTGTTTTATTTTGAAAACAAAACCAATCCTTCTCCAAAACCCTTACTATTTTACAAGTTAAGAACTGATATTTAGTACAAATATCTGCTGGCCTACATTTCAGAAATCTGTGGTCATCCCTATCAAGGTTGTTGAATAAATAGATCTGAAGACACATTGCATTCCTGAGAGCTCAGCCTCCTCCCTGAAACCTCTGAGCCTCCAGTGATGTGCAGCCTGGCACATGTCTGTGTCAGGCAAGTCAGCCACAGATCTTACTGCTTCACTTGCTGAGGTTGGGCATGCAGGAGGTCTGTATTAAAAAAATCCCGTGCATATCCTGAGACAAGAGGACATGAATCTTTAATGAACTGCAAAGCTGAGAAATGCGATCATAATTCTAGTAGTTGTGGATTTCAAATAGGTTTTTCTCATTTACTTCAGTAAAAATAATGCTTTTCTGTTGCTCTAGGTAGTTGAAAATTTATTAATTGTTAGAAAAGTCTTTATTTTTGAGTCTTTATTTTCCTTAGATGCCTTTCTGGGAAAGAATATTGCCAGAAATAATGGTTGCTGTAAGTGGTTCTGTGTAAGGTTTTTCAGAATAAAGGTTTTTGCTCACAGCTTTCTCTAAAGTTAAGACCTTTTTGAACCATCTGGCCAAGGGTCATAAAGAAAGTAAACAACAGAGTGCTTGAGGGCAAAGCTGCTATGCTAGAAGGAAAAACAATGTGCAGATGCAAACCAGGAGAACTTCCAATGCACTGTTTGGAGGACTTTGGAGAAAAGAGATGGGGATAACTAAGCTCCAAATATTCATAAAATTATTAAATTTATCAACACTGTTATATACAGTTTAAAATAAACATTGAAGAAATCGTAGTTTTTCTCCTGCAGTCAGTGCAATATGTATTAGATTGAGAACTTTTTAGGCAAAGCAGCTTAGTTGCTCATCCTTGTCTTTGCAAAATTGCATCCTGAGAAAGGTTTTAGATGCCAAGACTTTTTTTAAAAGACAAAACTGAATCATTTATTTGTGTTCTTGTCCAAATAACAGAACACAATGAAGAGAGGAAAAAGGGAAAAAAAATCTTTGCCAGTTTCTCTCTTCTTAAATGTCACTTTATCTGGATGACAATCAGCTGGATTGACTTTGCGAGACTGACTTTATTTACATATACAAAAATTGCTTAAGCAGCAAAAATAAATTCCAGCATTTTATAACTTCATATTCCAGAGAAAGTAATGTGCATCTCAGTGTGATTTGTAAAACTGCCAGTGTATTTTGAATGCTAGTTCAAATTAGATTGTAGTTATGAAATATGTGCCTATGAGCATGTAAATTTAAAAGAATATATTATTGCAGCCAACATTTAAGGTCAGCAGTTGGCTTTAGCAATGTTTGCAATATAAAATACACAACAATTTTCTGAATCTTTAATATAGTGAATTATAAAAGAAAAATTTCACTATTGCAATATTTGTAGGTTAAATTTTTCTGAAATTTTCTGTAAATGAATAAATTATTTTCAAGTAAACTTTCACATATTCCTAGAGATTTTTTTTTGCAGTACTTTCATAGATAATCTCAGATGAAAATTAAAAAAAATAAATTCAGTATTATCTTTTCAACCCAATCTGTTTTATTTTTTAACCCTCCCTTAGACATGTAATAGAAATCAAACAAACCACCCTTCAAAGTTACGTGGAAAATGCTGACAGTGGTTTAAAAGGGCTGACTCTAGTTTTTGTAGGTTTTGTGCAAACACACTGAAATACAGCCCATATGGTCTCAACCAATAGTGAACACATTCTGTTAGACATGCAGCATAAATTAAATAGTTTCAAATAACAACTGCTGCAATTCAGTCTTATTTTCTCTGTATTCATGGAATAGGTCCTCATGGAAACGATGTTCAGATACATACAAGGCGAGGAAGTGATCCAATATGGCCAGAACAAAAAGGGCCTGACCAGTCTCTGGGCCTTTCTGTGATGGAGTGACTGCAATGCTCAAAAAGGGAAGAACAACTGATGTAATCTGCCTGGATTTCTGTAAGCTTTCAACACACATGGCATCAAACTGGAGAACCTTGGATTTTAAGAGTGGACTAAGGAAATGCTGAGATGGATGCAGCCGGAGAGTTGCAGTCAATGGCTCTATGTCCAGATGGAGGCCAGTGATGAGTGGTGTCCCTCAGGGCTGTCTTGAGGCTTGGGCTCTTCAGTATCTTTATCCATGACAGAGGCAGTGGGACCGAGTGCACTCTCAGTACATTTGCAGGTGACAGCAAGCTGAGCAGTGCAGGTGACACTACAGAAAAATGGAATGCCATCCAGGGGCATCTGGACAAACTTGAGAACTGAGACCATGAGAACCTAAGGATGTTAAAAAAGTGCAAGTGTGCACCATGGTCAGAGCAGTCCCAGACATGAGCACAGAACTGGGAAAAGAACTTATTGAGAGCAGCCCTGCAAAGAAGGACTTCTCATGGCTGAAAAGCTGGACATGACCCAGCAATGTACCCTTGCNAAAGAGGGAGAACAACTTTTTACAGGGATAAATAGTGATAGATAGAATTGTTTTAAGATAAAAAAGGAAAAAGATTAGATATTAGGATGAAATTATTTATTCAGAGGGTAGTGAGGCACTGGAACGGTTTGCTCAGAGAAGTTTTGTATNATCCAGCTCTGGGATCTCAGCACTGGAAGGACCTGTTGGAGAAAGTCCAGAGAGGCCACAGAGATAATGAGGAGGCTGAAGCACTTTTTCTATGAAGAGAGGCTGAGACAGTTGGGGTTGTTGAGCTTAGAGAAGAGAAGGCTCCAGGAAGACCACATTTCAGCCTTCTGATAATTAAAGGGACTTAGAAAAAAGAGGGAGAACAACTTTTTACAGGGATAAATAGTGATAGATAGAATTGTTTTAAGATAAAAAAGGAAAAAGATTAGATATTAGGATGAAATTATTTATTCAGAGGGTAGTGAGGCACTGGAACGGTTTGCTCAGAGAAGTTTTGTATGCCCATTTCCTGGCTTCATTCATGGCCAGGTTTGATGACGCTCTGAGTAGTCTGGTCCAGAGGAAGGTGTCCCTGACAATGGCAGAGGGGTTGGAACTAGGTGATATTTAAGGTCCCTTCTAACCCAAGCCATTCTATGTCTCTATGATTTTTTTTTTTTTAAGAAAATACGTTGCAAAGTTGTTGAACACCATTTAATTAAAAAAAGAACACTCTAAATACAGAAAGAGGAAGACTTGATGCCCTTCCTCTTATTTTAATTAGAGATTCTCTCTTTCTGCATTTAACATAGCAGCATATATCTAGAAGGAATTCAGCTGGATTGAATTCAATGTTAAAAATAGAGATAGCTTTGCTAATCAAGTACCAAAGGAGAGCATAAAAAAAAAGAATTGATTGATTTGCTATACTAGAAGGCTACCATTAGGCTATGTAAGAGAAAAACACTAGCTAGGTATCAAGCAAAACTGTACTAGTCTCAGAATTGCTGTCCTACAAGAGGTCAGGGTCTACATATAAATATTCCTCTGTAGGTATCCATATAATAGACTAAGATGTGACACGTTTGATGACAGATAAAGTATCTCTTACTCATAGAAGGGTAAAGAGGAAAGATGCATGTTCTCCATGTCTAATGTGGCAATGTACTGACAATACTGAAATGCTTGCATCCAGTTTAGGCAATTTATTCTTCCACAAGAACATGAAGTTTCTGGCTACTGTCACGTCTGGTGGTATTTACAGCCAGTGTTGCTGAGGGTTTCTTTGGGATTTATAGTGCAACATGGTTTTCTTGTGCCTGCTACATTGTTTATTAAAGGGAAATTCAAACATATAAATATGGACTAAAGAGTTCAGATAGACCAAACAAATTAGTCCTAAACTGAGAAGAAATTTAGAATCAATGAATATCAGAACATGCAGTATCTCTCCCTCCTGATGCCTGACTATTCAGGAGTAGGTCTTACATGGGTTTTCAGTGGTAGGCATAGGTGCTGTACTAGATATATATGCATATTCCTTTTGATCACCTTACTTTTTCCTCTCTGGGGAGGAAGGGGTGAGGGGTCAGAAGTGCAGGTTTTTTGAACCGTGATAATTACTACATTAAATATGGATTGGGGCAGTGGTTTCTTGGCATTGTTCATCTCTCACACAATCCAAACACGATAAGAAGTGAGGCCAAATATGGAAATATGTCAAGTTTACATTTCTATAAAAGGAAAAATTTTAATACTATGTACATTCAGTCCAACTGCTACAAGTAAGAGAGTGGAGAGGCAAAAAATCCTCAATCCTCATGTTGTATAAACTTACAGGTTTTATCCTGGTACCATAGGATTTATCAAGGCTATCTTGAATCGTCCAAAACCTAGGTTTCTATCATAAAGTAGGTAGGAAGCTATAGTCCACAGAAGGATAGATAGATAGCTGAGACGAGCAGTTCTGTCTGTCTTAAAATAGATGTCTGAATCATGGAAACAGACTACCCCAGCAAGTGCCTATCAGAGCTGTCTCTAGCAGAAGCCTAGCTGACCAGTTTAAATGAGCAACCAATCCTCTGACAGCTCAAGGCTAGTGAGAAAACTCCTTTCTTAGTGTGCCTTGTTTAACTTTCAGTGAATAATTCATGACAAGTAATGTACTCTCAATGTAACCTTCATTTGTTCTCGTAGAAGCTCTCCAGTAACTTGCAACTTTTCAAAATACATAGCTTTTTGCCTTTAATTACAGTTTTGAGTGTGACTGTTTTGTGTTAAAAATCAAACACATTTTGTACTTTTGAATGTTCCTATAGAATGTTTGTTTTTTTTTCCTCACCTTGTACCAGCCAGATTAAATCTTTGGAGTTTTGCATACCTCAAAAACAAAAAAAAAAGAGAAGTGTAACATGACTAGCAAATTTTATACAAATTCAAGTGGATTTTTTGACAGACGAGTGTCACAGAGGTATACTTCCTCTTCAAGAAAGGCTTTGTAACATAATGAATAACTTAGGTTTAATTTTAGTTCCTGACATTTTTCTGAAGGACTTAGAAGTATGGATGATGTCATTCTACCAAATAAGAGTCTTATCCATGTCTGACTCATTCAGGTCATGATCCCATACCTGTGGATGCCAAGTTTCCAGTGAAGAACATGGAGAAATCTGCTCTATCATTTTGTAGAGAACTCTGTTGTTGCACTAATGTAGTTACTCCACCTCAGATTTGCATTCAGGATGACTTTCTGATAGTAAAAGTTGATTGTTTCCAAAAGACAAAATGTTACAGAAACATTTGATTTAGAGTATGCGTGGTTGGGGTAGGCAGCTGTTTCGCTAATGTTCAATTTTTGTTCTAGACAAGATAAAATTTGAAAACAAAAAAAACCATTTAATATATAAGACTAGCTAACATACTTAAAATATAAGTGTAAATTTTCAGGTTGTACATACAAGTTTTGTTTGCTTGAAACAGTGGTCTAATTTGTACTCTTGAAATACATGTTTAATCTTAGAATGGTGGTATTCCTAAGAATCTTCCAACCTTCTCTTGTTAATCTGACACTATCCCATTCTTCTGAACAAGATGATGATGAAAGAGGGCATGTCTTACAAAATATGATGGTTCTCATAGTGGTTCTGACACTCAAGAGAAACTTTGTCCAGGACCAGCCCTAATTATGTAATCTTCATAAAAGGAATACAATCCTCTCTTGTCTTTCCTAGCAGCCACTGCTTCATTTGAAAGAAAAAAAGAGAAAGAATGTCAGTCTATCTTTCTTTTTCAGCCTAAAGAAACTGGCATATTACTCCTGGAAACCATACCAACTGCTTAACTCCCTACTGAGTTAAGTATGAGCCACCAGTGTTATTTTTTAAACAACTATTTAGCTAAGAATTTGTAGTCTGAATTTGTGTGGAACAAATAGTTCAAAAACAGAAGGTCTGATGAAAATATCGATAGATTTTTCTTTTAACCTTGTAATTAATGCTTTATTATTGCAGTAAGCACATTTAGATCTGACAAAAATACTATGTTTTTGTAATGCAACCCATATTTTTATCTGTCTGTGTGTTCATATATATAGATAGATACACTCATGGTTCAATTTGTGGGGGATTTTTATGTTTATTTAAAAAAAAGAAAAACAGCCTGACACACTAGGCAGCCTTAGCTCAGCTGAAGTCCACAGTAGTAGGGTAGTATTTAACTTTAGGCTCTTCGCCGTTATGCAGTGTTGATCCAACATCAGCAGACATCATTTATTCCAACCTTAATGACAGGTGTAACCATAGACCACAGCCATAGCTGATAGCACTGTTTGCCTAGACTATAATGTTTCTCATAAAAAAAGTATTCTCCTATTCCTATAAATTAGCTCTGTTTTTTAAATTTTTGAAGCTCTAGCAAGGTTCTATTTTGATCTCTGCAACCGAATCTATGTGGACCAGCCATGGTCAGTTAGTACTGAGCTTGCTAACCTCTAATTGCATAACTAATTAAATAAAGTTAAAAGTAGGCAGAAGTAAAGGCAGAAGGACTTGTTTTCAGCCTAACATATACCAAGAACCTGGCTTTGCTATGTAAGGGAGCAAGGCACTGTAAGGCCTCTGTAATACAGACCTCCTTTACATGGTACAGCTTGGGCAGCAGCACCTGGCACCTCCAAAGGAAACCAAGATCGAGCATCTTCATACAAGACATCATATTAGAACTGAGTATTCTCACAGAAGGCACTTTTTGCCATGCTGCCTGTGAGGAGTTTTGCATGTTTGATTCTGTGTAAAGCTTTTGTAGAGCACATAGTAACTTTGTTTACACTGCAAGTGCTGAGCTAATAAACCATATTTATTTTTAAGCTGGTCAGCTCAATCCAGGCAGCTAGATGTAAGTGGATATAGAAAGGAAACTCTAGCGACATACGTCACATTTCTTCTGTGCCCTTCGGTTTGCCTTTTTGCATTCCTAAGAATTCTATGTTCTAGTTATTATTACATTTTGTAGTTCTTTTACTTATGCAGTTATGTATAACTTTTTGCTCTTTGCTAAAGGAACTCTGGTCAAAACGGAATATGCCATTACCTAGAAATTAATAGCAAAGAATTCCCTGGAATTCTCACACTACAAAAACATTTTTAAAATAATTTGCCATGTTGAGCAGTGGCAAAATCTTCAGGTGGGTCAAAAATTTGTTTCTCTAATTCTCTGGCTTAATACCTGTTTTTGAGAGTTATGTCTCCTGAACCTAGACCTGCATTACTAGTTCTCAGACCCACTCATGCAGGTAATATAAGAACATCTTGTTAATCTTTTCTGCCCTTCAGCTTGTTGTGCAGTACAGGACAATAAGAGGATAATCCAGTTCTGTGGATGAACTAGAATGAACTGTGCAACTCAGAGTTTCATGAAACTAATTAGTATGGAGCTTAGTTTGTGAAAATTTTTTTCCTGCAGTGGAATATGTACTCCTGCAGATTTGAAAGGTTGGGTTCAAGTTTAAATGCATATTCTTTATTTATTGAAAACTATTTTTCATATAAATGTGTAAACTGGAAAGTATATATGAAGAAAGTAAGGATACAAACTATGAGCAAGACCAGATGCAACAGTAATTAAATAATAACAGGGAATCTGTTATTCTGAGTGAATGAGCCCAGCTCCAAGTTTTTAAAGATATTTTAGTTATCCTACTTGAAAAAAAAAAAAGGATGAAACTAAGATTGCATATCAAAAGGCAGCAGATTGTTTTGTAGCTTTCATTTGGTAATGTGTATTCCAAACACCAATGTTAAGAGCCCAGTCATCATGTCTGAAAGCTTGAGATTGTGAACCCATTTCTTCAGCTTGCATAGCGCAGCAATAACCTGGCACCTATTGCATGTTTTTTTTTCATCAGTTTGATGTCCAAGTGCTTTTCAAAGCAGCATTGTGTGGGTTATCCCTGTTTTACAAACTAGGAAGACAAAACTCAGAATGTTTATGCAAGTTTTCCATAACCTCAAGAGAGAGATGTTACCAAGCACGGAACAGAACAGTCAGCCCTGTACCTCATTCCCAAAGCCATTCTTTTTGCAATTCATTTTAATATTCAATTCTGTGCACTGTAGCACTGGTTTCATTCAATTAGTTACTAATTTGAAGATAAGTAACTAAGATGCAAGCATACTCAAAGTGGGCTGAATCCAGCACACTTTTTATTACTGGTGTTTTAATTCTTCTGTATCTTTTCTTCTTTAGACAGTTTAACTATACAGCTAAAACCTCACTTGATGACATATGCAGATAAAAAATATGGTTGCTTTTATTTCTGCTTTTATTATTAGTGTATTTAGTAGTGCTGATTATCTCCATCTTTCGGTATTTTCCTTAATTTTAAATCATTTCTTCATTATTTTTATTATACAATCAACTCTTGCCTTAAATGTGGTGGCATCCCGACAAGACTTCTATTCCAAAGCCTTTTTCCTGCCACACTAAAAACAGAAGGATTCCAAGAAAGAAAAAAAAAAAGGTGTTTTTTTGTTTTTATTTTTAGTTACAGGATTACATGCACAAATCAGCTATTTAGACAATGGCCATTTCTCTATTTATTCTATTAATTTTCCTTAATTTTTTTTTCCTCTTAATTCCTCAAATTATGAGAAATTGAAAGTTTTTATTATTTGACCCCATACCAGATACAAAAAATAAATACTACATCATCATCTATGAGCATGGTGGACTAGTACGCTCCTATCTTTACATAAAACTTAAACAAATCTGCATTTGAGGTTAACTGTAACACAAGAGATTTTATGTATAAATTAGAATCAGAAGCTCTTTTTAACTGCCAAAGCTGTTCTAATGGGTTCTCTAGAAACATCTCTAGAAAGAGGTTGGACTTTCTCATAACGAATATTAAGAGGTTCCATTATCTTTGACAAAGTCAACTGATGAATTTCAGATAAAATTAAAATTCCCTGGAGGACTGTGAGCTCTTCTTCCTACTGATAAACTCCCTTTTTTGTGGAAAGCCCGTGATTCTAAGTTTGCTACCTTGAGACAGGCTCTGATTCGGCCACTTGAAGTATGGTTGCTTAATATATATTTCATGATAGTTGAAGCTAATAGGCACTTGGAGAACAGGAGTTTATTTCTAAGGAGCTGAGGATGGAGACTAACAAAGAAAGCATGTTCACAGTCGGTGTTAGTATTTAGTTAATGAGATGGAGAACTGTGAACCTGTGAGAACAGTTTTTTCTGAATTAGTATTGAAAAACATCGACTCAAATATTTGAGTTCCTGCAACTAGAGTGTATTTATATTGCATAGTAGTGCTTAGTATCTAAATATGTTAATATTTCTAGTTATATTTCTAGCAAATACAAGTAAGAAGCAGCATCTTGTCTGATACGATGTTGAGAACAGACCGTCCTGGGATATTTACTTTGTGGCACAGCAGAAATAGTCTTTGAATATTCCATCTCAGTATTGATATTTAGTATCATATTTAGTATGTAATAGTATCATATTTCAGTACGGTATTGCAAAAAACTCAGGCAAAAGCTTTGTTTTCCTTCATTTTGTGTTGCTACATAAAATTGGAATAATGTTCATATTTATAAATAATAAATAATCAAGCAAACTTAAAAAAAACCCCAGCTTTAAAATGGCCAGGTATTCTGTAGCAATCCAGGATGTCTATTTTATCTGATTTTCTTTTTTCACGACCTATTCCATCTGTTAAAGGAATAAAAAAGTTTCACAGCCTGGTGCCTGATTTATGTGCACTTCTATAGATGTGTGACCTGCACCGTGACAGACCCAACTGTTACTAAAGGTCCCATGACTGTATGACCCTTCAAGCTAAATTTACCACAGATGCCTTTTCCACTCACTGAAGTTAAATTTTTGATTGCGTAGGACTCTTTTGCAAGTCACTAAGTGATTTTTAAAGATAAGTGCCAGAAAACATTAAGAACAGAACACAGAGCAAGAGATGTTATTAACATTCCTTCTGCTGTTGTGGAACACTTTGTATGCAGATCACTGGCAAAAGCCTCCAGGGCAGTTAGGATCTTTCCTGGTGATATACAGTGTAGCTGGTAATGCATTTTATTGTACTGTTATAAAATTAAGTGCAAAGGTTGTAGAGAGCCTTACACACATTCCAGTCTGATAAATTTTTTGATCTTTTGATGCATAATCTGTTTATATTTTCCTTCTATTTGCCAAGTCTATATAAATTTTATAAATGCAATCTTCACTGCCTTAGTTAATAATGTTTTAACCTAAATGCACTACTGCAACACTTGTAGACACTGCAAAGGAATGGCTATTAAGCATGTAAACACTTGTTCAGCAATAAATTTGTTCTTTGAGTTTAAAACCAATACTAACACAGTTCAGAGCGTTTTCAAAAATTTATAAATTAAACAATTTAATCCCTGTTTTTTTTGTTGCATTTTTTCCTCTTTTAATGCTGAAATTGCCAAATATATTGACATAGGAATTAACTCCCAAAGCTTTTATGATATTTTTTTGGCTAGAAATTATAAATGCAATTTTTTTGATAATGCATAAACTATTAATGTAATTATTATAACAGGAAAAGGTATCTGCAGTAGAGCAGAAAGGATGTCATGTTGCAGTTCTTCAACTAAGGTATTTTGCCCTTCAGTGATTAATAACAATCACTATCCATATGTGTGTTTGACTTTAACAGTGAAGAAAGAATTTCGTTTTTACTTAACTTTCCCACAGTGTTCTGAATGTCTTTCAGACAAGGAATACTTTCTAGTTTGAAGTTAGACAATAGTACTTATTCAAAGTATCTAAGCAAGTGTTTGGAGAAAGAGAAAGAGAAGAATTACATTTCTGGGTAAGAGTTTCAGTTGATTTGGAATAAAAAAACCTCTTTTGTTGCTTTCTTTACTCCACAGAGACTAATTTATCTAGCATGTCTCTGAGTGGAATTTCCCTGCAAACTCAGAAACGTTACTGTAACTTACATTCATCCTTTCCTTTAATTTATTACCCATAAGTATTTTTTCCTTTCTTTTTTCTTTTTTTTCTTTTTTTTTTTTTAGTGTTATTGACCTTTAAACCTGTTGTTATCACACTGCAAGAAAGAGATAGGGACTCTTTTCAGCTGCCTTCATTCTCATGTGACCTGAAGGGAGAATAGGTTCAAAATAGACTAGTTCCTCCCAGGGCAATACAAGACAGAAGAGAAAAGCACTGTCATTTCCGAACAGCACAGTGCTAGAGTAAACTCAGCATGAAAAAAGAAGGAGTTGCAGCATGTTAGAATTCTTCCTCCACAGCCTGGATTTTTATACGAGACGGATTTGGAGTGTGTTAAAAAGAAGAGGATTTTAAAAATACTTTGAAATGGAGTACTTTGAGAATGAGCTTTTTAAGGACAATTGACATCTGACTGCTAGTAATACTGAAGGAATTTTTCAAAATGAGCATTGTTATGAAGCCAAGATCCCGATCTACCAGCTCTTTAAGGACTGCCGACGCAATGTGGTAATGTGGTTCATTTGTTTCTTTCAGGCTCTCCTTCATATTATGACACAGAGATATGTCCCAAGAAAGTCACAGGCTTTAATTCTGACTTGATAGATTTTGCATGGTTATTGAAGATGTTCAGCTGTTGAGTTTCACAATTATTAGTAAGAAACAAAATTATGTTGCTTTTTATTGTAAAATACAATGTATATAATTTTTAAAAAGAGAACCCTTTACATACTTTTTGTGACACATTACACAGATCTTTCCCTGTCAGCAGTCTGGTTCAATCCTTACACTTGGAGATACCTTCTAAAAGTCTTCAGTAGACTTATTTCAGTAACAGAAATCATAACAAAAAGCTTGCATTTCTGGAGGCTGGAGAGTAAAATGAAGTTATAGTTTGTGTGAGCTATTTTAGGATGCTTACATGTAGTTTTGCTGCATAAATAGACTGACTGGTAGAGATGTGTCCTGGGAAGCAGCAGACTTTGTAGCAGCATGTATGAGACTGTGCTGTGTTATGCTTCATGTGTTTCCCCTCCTCTCTGAGGCTTAGAGGAGTAGAATTAGCCTGTGATATTGATCTGTCTGTATGATTTTCTTGCAGATTTTTTCAGTTAGCAGTCAGCAAAGTGTTGTCTTTTGAGTATTTTTTTTTCTTTTGAGAACTTTATGCTGCTTTTTAAAGCTTGATAGGCGTTGACAGGACAGCTTTCTGTTAAGTATGAGAGATAAATTCCCTTTACTCTCTTAATGTGCCCCACATTTTTTTCTTCTCTCTGTGTCTTTAATAAAACCACTATCATTTTAATAAACACATAATAGACTAATTGTTCAGAGCTGTATTTTACAGGTATAAAATGATGTATTTTAAAATATAGCTTTTTTAATATATAAATGGCTGATGTGCTACTGGGGGATAGACTAGTAACTAAATACAGTTCTTTGTGAGGAAATACATCCAGTTAATTGAACATTAGCCTAATAAAAACTTTATGTTACAAATAGTTTTGGCTCTGAGTTAAAGCTGTGTCAGTATTACTGTTAAAGCGGTTAGTAATTTCTTCCAGTTATCTTTTACTGACACCATTTTGTAGCAAAAGAAAATTAAACAAGTATGCAACTCAAGCTAGAAAATAGTCCTAGTTGTTCTCAGAAACTGCTAAGGCTGAGTTTTGCTGAAGTAAATGTAGTAAGTAGTGTCTCTATCTCTTTATTAAATTGTAATACCATGTGGGTAAACTAAATACTGCTAAAGTGCAACACTCTGCAGGGTGTCTCCAAGGAAGTGAGCTAAAACATACATACCTTAGCTGTTACGTACAACTGTGCAAATAAATCAGTACCTCTGATTAAGTCTGCCTATTTTTTTATAGTTGTTGTTGTTGACTGCCTGCATTAATTCTTGTAGGAAAAAATAGTTTAAAAGAAAAAAATTCCTTGTAACTGATAGCTGCAGTCTAATTTGAACACCAAATATTCTGTCTAAAATACCTGCCTTTTGTTGCTGTTGCCTTTAGTTATAATGCTAATCTGATATCTCAGAATACCTGTTCTGCTGGTTGTAAACTGGGAGTCCTCTGCTACCCTGCTGTTTGGAAACACTACCTGAGCTCAGAGGCAGCTCTCAGAGAGGCTACTGGAGAAGGTACATGCTGTTCTCTGCTGGTGTGGAGCAAAGCCAGGCAGGCCCTGTCCCAAACAGCGGGAAAATGGAGTGCAGAGATCAGAGAGAGTAGGAGAGAACTGCTGGCTGCCCCCACCGAGCTCAACTCCCGGCCGCCTCCAGGGAGGTGGCAGCTGAGGCCAACCCACCCTACCCACATTGCCCAACCAGCAGCCTTCAAGGTGGACTTGAGCAGGACCAGTTTCCAAACCATCTGCTTGACTTCATTTTATGTGCCTTATCGCCTGAATCCGTGGGTTTGTACCTTCCTGCAGTTCCCTG
This sequence comes from Rhagologus leucostigma, assembly GCA_013397725.1. Classification (NCBI taxonomy): domain Eukaryota; kingdom Metazoa; phylum Chordata; class Aves; order Passeriformes; genus Rhagologus; species Rhagologus leucostigma. The sequence goes on along the minus strand of VZTD01005596.1, from coordinate 469,046 downwards.
GGAGAGAACAGCAACACTACAGTCTTGCCACAATATGAATGCTTAGGGACAAATTAAATCAGGATTAAATCAGAAGCACTGGTAGGTGTTCAGGCCAGGAGACAGGAAGAGCTACATCACATAATTCTCCTTTCTAACTCTGTTAACATAGTGATCCCACTCTATGTAAGAGGAGCGGGAGTGCCTTTGAGGAAGGAGAAGTTGGGTCTCAAGAACACAGAGATTTGAGTGACAGGACTGTTTTAAAGTATGGATACCCCTCTTACAAGGGTTTGAGAAAAAATGATCCCAGGATTTCCTCTACCACTTCCTATGTGAACAAAGTTTCCATGGAAATCAGAAACCAGGCTCCAAACAGAGAAAACAGTGAGAGGACAGAAAAAATGAAAAGACAAGACAGAAAAAGCTCTACTTTTGAAATCACACTCACTCTCTGTCCAAAAGACACAGTAAATCCAGTGTAAAAGCATGTGTGTGGTAAAAGAATGATATTCTTTTCAGTATCACTATTACAAAGCATTCAAAGTGTATCTCCACTGGTGATCTGCTGTGATGGGTAGCCCAGCTGACTTTGAGCAGGTGCAGGTGAGCGCAGGCTGTGCTGATGGCTTCCCTTTTAAAGCTGCTTGGGTTGGGGATGGCTGATGTTTAGTGTGATGGTAGGGTCTGTAGGCAAACCTTCTCTTTCTGATGTACCTTGGAAAATTTGTCCTGCTGTTATGGTGACTGAAGTAAAAGCAGATGGTTGGTATTATTACGAAACAAGAAAGTGACTTATGTAAGGGTTATTACCTATTACGTTAAGGCTGCTCAATTCTACCACTTACTGCCACTCAGTCCTCATTTCAGGGTGTGATTGTAAAGTATGGCTTTATATCATAAATCTTCTGGAGAATAGTCTAGAAGGGATAAATGATTGTGCAGTCTTTTCAACTAAGACGGTTGATGTGTCTTTTTATTCCAGAGAAGAAATAATATAGAAGTTAGGAAATCACAGTAAGTTAAACTTTGACTGAGACAGGAGTACAAGCATTTAAATGGGAATATGATTCCATATTTTCTTGACTATTTGCCACTTAACAGTAAAGCAGTAGTGTTTCACAGAAAATTTTGTATTTCTGTTGATTTTTTCATTTTGTAATGAAAGAAAAGTTTGAACTTAGAAAAACAAAGTTATTTGGATTAACTGAATTAAAATTTTAGAAGTTTGAATGAGGAACTGATGGCAAGTCAAGCAAGCAGCCTGGGTTGTTGGGCAGAACCTACTGGATGGAAATGGTGCAGCTAATCAGATTTTAGAATTGCCTTTGTTTTTCATGATACATGTAACTAGCCAAAAGAGCTATAAGCCTCAGGAGTATTGTTAGCTTTTTGCCACAATCCTTTCTGCATGATGGGACTGGAGATAGTTACCTGTTTACTTCATGAGTTGGAATCACTGGGTTTTAATTATTTTTTGTAACATAGGCCAGTTCGGGCTTTTCTGGGTTTTGGAACTTTGGTGTTTGATTGATCTGAAAAGGGCACAGCCTGTCTAGTGACCTAGAGAGCAGAGGTCTTCAACGATTCAGTCTGTGGTGTTATGTAGAACAATGCATCCGTTTTTACTTAGCTCTAGAAGTGGGTGATGTTGCTTGTCTGCAATATAATGAAGTTCAGTACTTTGGAAATTACTGAAGGATGTTGTCAAACATGGATTTCTCAGTCTGTGACATATTTATAAATAAGTGGGACAAAACTGATCTCTTGTATGGACTTTCCGTGACCTTTAAATAGTAAATCACAAGAGGGATGCTAAATAAAAGTTTTATTGAATGGAGACAATAAAATACTTGTGGCTTGACATCAGTGAATGACATTGTTTCTGGGGAAGAAGAGCTAGAACAACAGAATGAGCTGACATTCAGCTGTGCTGACCTCAGGTTCCTGCACTGGTTTCCTGACTTCCATGAAGCGGAACTCTGCAATAAGCACAACCAAGTCTTTTGGTAGCCCTGTCTAACAGGAGAAAGCTGTGGCCACATCACACTGCTTAGGTACTGGCCATCCCAAAACCGTTCCGTTCCTTGGTTAATCCTTCGGTGCTAGCAAGCCTACTGCCAGTACAAAGATGAAGAATGTATTCAATAAATGATACTGAATGACTTGTATACGTATAGGTTATTATTTTCGGACCTATATTTAAAATTAGCTTTTGACTTCCAGACTGGAATCCCAGTGCTGGTGACATCAACACCAAAACCTTGAAGGAATCTTTGTCTACAGGGCAGAGAATGTAAACATAGGTAAATATAACTGTGGACAATTTTAACAACATTCATATCACTTGACTGCTAAAGGGTTAAGGTTTTTTATTTCTGTGTTGAGTTAATCTCTTTTCCTCTTGAGTATTATGATTGTTTGTGTGAGGCATTGTTGGTGGTATTACTTGTCCCTTGTTGCCATATCTTATGAAACTACGCTTAAAAAAAGAGGGTTGGGACCTCACATAGTATCCAATTGCACTTTTAGTAGTTGAAGGTATTGAATAGAGTGCGCTGGGAAAGTTCAATGCAAGCTACACACCATCCAAACTCATAGACAGAGACTGTAGAACGGAGTACCATATGTAAAATTGTAGGATTTCTGAATGTTGAGGAAAGCCTGCAAGCTATAGATGAGTTTTCCTACATGAAGTCTGACTTTGATTGAATCCATAGCTGACTTCATAAAGAAAAATAGGCTTTTGTAAGCAGTATGGGCCTCAAATCATGACAACCATAGAAATTCAAGGTGGTATATTGTATATTGTAATTCATGGTGGTATATTGGTATATATGTTTTTATTTATGGTTCAGTGCTAATGGAAAAGTCTGCAGAGTCAGCATGACACCGTTTTCCAGAGTGTGATAGGTTAAACAGTGTTATTTTTACAAAAGGAAAGCGGAAGAAATGCAGTTTTTTCAATGAAGTAGTGGTGGGTTTTGAAAGGATCAAGTAGTCTATTTTCTAAATGGTCCTAATGGGCCTGGCCAGTAGTCTTCCTAACGTAGTAACCTGTCATCACCTACAGCAATAGGAATACCTGAGTCCCTGTCCAGTTTCTGCAGTCCATTCGCATCATATTGCCCAGCATTTACTGGTGTTGTATTAGTGATGATACTGAGTTCATCCTGGCCTTCTGCTTTTCAGATCATCTATGTACCTGTTTGCCTATAGATTGCCTAATCTCTTTTCTGAATTTGCTGTTAAACTGTCTTCCCCTACAGCCTTCTGACGACCTTTCTGCCTATGTAGGAAAGCCATTTTCTTTACTGAGCTTTAAAATTAGTTCTCTCATTATGTCATTTCATTAAAGAGTCTGCATTCACTTATCCAACAGCACCATGATTCTTTAAGTTGAGTTATAACCTCCTCAGCCTATTCCTGTAGAAACTGAAAAGTTGTAGCCTTCTTATATTTTCCTAAGCAGGCTACTGCCCCATCCTTTGCTCATTTTAGTTCCCATTCATTGTATTTCCTCAAAGACCACTGAGTCCTTGAAATACAGAGACCAGAGGGCAGGCATTACCCAAGATGTGAACACACCAAAGTTCTCACACAATGGTAAAATTATGCCTGCTTTTTGTCTCAGCACCTTTGTTGATGATGTCAAGTATGTTGTGTAGCTTTTTTGACTGCCATTTCAAGTTGAGCTAGTGATTTTAAACAATTTCTACTGCTTTTTCTAGCTGTTTCTTTTTGCGTGTTCCCATCTCTGTATTTTTGTAGAGCAGAAATATTGGACATGCCAACATAATATCTGGTTACTTTAACATTAATGTGATAAGAACTGCTGTCTTGAAATAACAAATGTGGGTTTTTTTAAAAAAACAAATGTTGCAAACCATGCCAAACAGAACAAATTGCAAAGTTTGACTCCAGCAGAGAAAGGCACTGCCTCAGAGATACTTTCTTTCAAGCTACATGCAGATAAACACGTGTAATACTATCTCCCCCACATGCAAGCACACAATGTAGTCCTCTGCCACGTGAGTGTATTAACAATCCACTTTCAGTTTTCATGAAAATATAATCTTGTCTTTATAGAACAGTTCTCACACCTTCTCCCTGAACACATCTATATGTTATCAGCTAGTGGACAAAGCTCTGTTCAAATCTAATGACCATGAGGCCCAGTGAAGATGTGGCACTTCAGTGTCTGTCCCTAGTGTAAAAAGGGGAGAGGACAGCCAGCTTCATGGGGAGTTCATTTGGCAGCTCAACCTGAATGACCAAAAGCCCGTTTACAGCTGGTTCAAGTGAGGATAGAAGGTAGTCCCAACCTGGATCACTGTTGAGATACCATGATGGAAGTCTTCTCCCTTTTCTACCCTTCCATTACACCATGTCTGAAACAGTTGCTGGCATTTAGTTCCACAACGAGAGGTTATCTTTCTTCCTACCTTGTATTCTGAGAAGCACAATTACAGTGTGAGACAAAGCAGGTGGGATTCAGCTCGTCTAGACAGGTTTTTATCATACCTGATCTAGTAACTTCGTGCTCTTGGTGGAGAGAAATACTTGCTGTCAGGTATTTGTATTTATATATATGTCTGTGACATATTTTAGATGTCTGCCTCAGAAAGATAGGCAGTCTCGATGTCACTGATTTTATCTGCCTAAGCTCTACTTAGCGTAAGTAATGCATATAAATGAGATCTAACTTGTATGTGGACACCTGCAGTGCGTATATATAGCCAGGTTAATTCCTTCTGATGCAACTAATTTAGCTTATGCTAAATATGTGCTTTAATATTTAGTAGTTTTACTATTACCTTTTAACATAGGGGGAATATTCACATAAAATAAGGGAAGTTCAGTATGGAATAGAGAGTATTAGGATACAACAGCAAGAATAAACCAACTAAGTAGATTAACTATTATATTGAAAGAACCTTGCAGTCAAAGTGAGGTCAATTCACAGCCATGAAATCACTAAACAGTTATGTCATCATTCCAATGACAGCACAAATGACTCAATTTCAATACTATGATTCCCATCAGATTTCAGCTATGGAGGTTTCTAATTCAGACTAATATGCACTAGAGCGTGTTTCTTAAGTCACATTACAAAACCAGAAGTAGATTTCTGCGCTTCTTTATTTGATACCATTGCTGTTACTGTGAAGATGGGGGCATTCATGACTTAGATAGGTGCATAGTATGATACTATATGACCTTTTAAATATTTTTTCTTTCATCAAAAATCATGAAAGTTTTCCAGACCAACAGTGGAAAAAGACAGAACAGTTTCAGAAGCTAAATGGTAGAAACAGATTTGTTCATCTGACCTCATTTTCGAGGATTTGAGAAGCACAGAGGGGAACTCATGACTTAAATTTGTTGCTTCTCTGTTTCATTTGATAGTTTTATAACAGCATTTGGTGGTGCCTTTATAAATACGCTCAAATACTAATACACTAAAAAAAATCACACACACTAATTTGAAAATAGTTTTCTCTATAGTTATTTGAGAAATACTTTTCTCCTTCTATGGAAGTGTTAAGCATTAATTAAAAAAAAGAAAGAAGATTCCTTCAGGAACATTAATAACAGTCTTTTTCTTTGTCAGACATCTCAAAATAAATCCAGTACAGATCAATTAAAAAATTTTCATTTTTGCAGTTTCATTATGCTTTATTTCAGTTCAGTAATTTAAAATCATTATTCAAATAAACTATTTGAATAAAATTCCAGGTTAGACTAGAAAAAAAGGAATTTATTTTAATGAAAAAACCTTTCAGTAGTTCTGAAACTTGCCCTTATATCTCTTTTCATAATTGTAAACATTTTGTGTGTTTTCGAAAAGTTTCAGTTTTGGGGTAATTTTACTGGTTAGTTATCTAAATTTCGAAGAACTTACCATATGCAGTTATATAATACCCTACTTACAAATCTCTCGATAGTGTGTACCCACAACATATTTCAAAAAAAGGGCACAAATGCTACATTCCTGCTGTACAAGACAATGCATGGCAAAGAGTTGCATGTTGGTGCTCGCTGGACTGCCCTGGGAGCTGCTGCGATGATGCTGTAACGAGGCCAGTTAACCCTCTGACACTGTGACAGGCTGCTTTTGGAACCCGACTGACTAATTCCACGTGGTGGTGTACTACCTCTCATAGATGCTGCCAGGATCCACTCCCACGCACATCATGGCAGATTACAGCAAGCGCTTTTAGGAAATTCTTTCCAAGAGGTATATATTGGGAAATAAACAGCCAGTCGCTACGAAAGCTCCTTGGTTGTCTCTGCCCTGAAGCGTCCCCTACACAAGACCAGTTATATAAGATCATCTTCTTAGAGCTTTATATTCATAATCATCTTTATTGTCTCAGACATTTCCGCATTTAGTAGTTTCAAGCTTGTGAGTCGTGCTTTCATGTGATATGTGGTCTTTCCTTGACTCAACCAACATCTCTTTTTCTCTTGTCCTAGCCTTATACATATGCCTATTACTGGGTTCAGAAGCTATGACTAGTTTACTTTTACTTTCCCCCATTTTTCCTTTTTCTGTCCTTCTTATTTGAACTTAAATCTTCCTTTCCAGCTGAGTTATAGACAGCTTTCATCATTTGAATGCCACTAAAATTTACCTTTGCAAGACTGCAGTGAAACAGTTCTTTTAACAGTTCTTTTACCTTCACTTAATGACAAAAATATTGGTTTCAATTTTTGACTTCAAAACTTCCAGATATAAAATAGGTATTTTTATGTCTAAAACTGAGCAATTGTGTTACTGCAGCTTTCATCCTTCCTTGTTCAACATCTCCTATACTGTTTGACACCCTTATTACTGTATCATGAATACAGATTATGTTCTAATCAGTTTAATCCTTTTCGTGTATTTGCACTTCAGCTGTGTGATGGCCGTAAAGTTAGTCAAAAGTCCTTTTGTGGAAATCTGCATATCTCCTTAAAAGATACAATCTATATTATACAGTGTAACACAGAATTTCCGTGCTGGTGTCTGTGTATTTTCCAAGTGTGTCCAGGGAACTAGGAATTTTACTTACTTCTCACAAGTTATGTATCTTCATATTTAGTGTGAGAAACCACAGCGTGCTAAAGCCTGCACGCCTTATGTTCTCTAAGACCAAGTGAAGTGCATCACATTTCCATAAGTGAACCACTTGGTCTTACTAGTATTTAGTATTGCTGCTTTCATTGCATGCCATCCTAAGGGGTGTCTGAATTAAACTGTATGCATAAATGCTTTTTTTCTTTTCCCCATTCACACTTTTGTTCCAGTCAAGTATTTTTCTTTCATAAAAATGTATCTTCTGTTGTTTTCCTCCTTTGTATAGCTTGAGTAATTTTTATACACTCGAGTCTAATAGTCACATGACATCCTCCGCTCTCACATTTAAAAATTAAAGATTTAATGATTACAGAAAAGATTGTAAATTTCACAAATTAAAAGGTGAGGAAAAGATCCATCATTTTTAAACTCTCACTATTTTAAGACAATCCCTTCACCTATGCTTGCATAGTCGACAGGGGAATTCATATAAGTCCAGAGGGCTCTTCAGAAAATCAGAAATGACATCCCAACACAGGCAGGTGCTCCCAGCTTTCCTGTGAGCACTCTCCCCAGGAACTGCTGGGGAGCCTGGCCTCCAAGTTCAGACATCTGTGCAAACCTGTGCTATTAATTTTCCCTGTGAGATCTATAAAAAAATGTTTTTTCATGTTTTGCCAAGTGATGTTTGGGACTTTTTTAAAAAAAGAGATTTTTTTTGGTGTAGTTACTTCTTATTCTTGATTCTGATGTGTATTTACTTTGCATGCTTTGCATAATGATGATGTGATAATGCTTTTATCTGCTGGTGTTGAAATGTACACAGGAAAAAGGAAATACGGAGGAAGGACATTTGATAGAGTGAAATGCCATTTCACAGATGCTGGATAGATTTTGTCCAGTTCCTGTGTGCAGTTTTTCATTATTTTTCATCTGTTAAATCTTAAACTGCATGAAGAAATTGTTGGCAGGTATAACCCCATTTTGTGGAGAGAAATATGATGAAGTAAAGATGAACATTTAGAAGTTTGCAGGCCTGCTAACTAGCTTGCAGTAAGAGTGTGAGTCTTCTATTTAAGCTACCTCTGACAAACCCAGTAAGGGTAAAGTGGAACATGTTTGCCTATGACAAATGGAAATGTCATGTCATGAAAGAACAGCAGTAACATCAGTACCTCAGCTGGTAGATGTTCTGGTTATACTCATCAGCAGATGTTTTTTAGTGGTAGAGGCCGTATTAGTCCCTTGTTGCGCTCTGTGCATACTTATTTTGGCTACCAAGGCACACAGAGTTACTCTGAGAAACTCGGTAATGGCAAGGGAAAAAAACCCACCGTATGTTCTTACAGGCTGCAAATGGAACTAAGGCCCTGAAGGGATCCTTGCTGATGCTGGAGAATGAAGGCTCTTTTCCCACCCACTTTCATTGTATCACAAGTTTTCTTCAAAGCATTTTCAGTGATGTGAAAACAATTAAAAATGTACGAACATTCTTCCATTTGAGCATGCTTCTGTAAAGCATGGCTTGAAAGTAGTTTGCAGTAGGCATCTAGGTTGAAAGGAACATTTATGAAGATGTTGTTAATGCTTCCAAATGAGTTTCAGGTTTTCTTTATGTCTTCTTCAATTTTACATTACTTTAGTCTTAAAACAGTACTGAATTCTGAAATTGAAAAATATAAACTATAATAATTTGATTTCCCACTATTCTTTTTGCCAGTCATTCAAACACCTGGACATCAAACAATTCATGTAATATAGTTTGCAGTTTCAAATATACTCTTCTCAGTCCTGGCATCTTCTTTACTTGGGAACAACTGTTCATTTAAATGAAAAAAAAATATCTATACTATAAATTAAGTAAATGCCTATTTACAGCAGCAGACAATAGGATTTTGATAGCTTTTCATTCCTGGCTCATATTCTAGCTCTTGTTCCTTCCTTCCCTAAATTTCTTTTGGTTTATTTACTCTTTAATACCCACTGTTTCACAATTTAATTTTTCAGAGATTCTGAAAAAGTCAAACCATTCCTGATTGTGTTCTGTCAACAGAGCAGGGCTGAAAAGAGAATTGGGTGTCAGGAACTATTGTGGTTTGTTTCTGTTCAGACTGAATAACAATGAATTTCCCTGACTTCTTTTCTCCCTTTATTCTGCAGTATAAACCTCTGCATGTATAAGATAATAAGATAGTAGATGTGTGCCATTCCTGTGATAAGAGAAGAAACATTCTGCTCAAGTCACTCTGGCTGTTCTTTGGTTTATGTCTTGGATAGCGAACGTTTTGGCTCTGTCTTTATATCCTTTCATAATTCTCAGTTCTTCTCTTATGCATTATAAAATAGACTTTTAAAATTTGAAATGCAATGTTTCCCTAGTCAGCAGCTCATGGTACACCAAAACCTGCACTGTAAGTATCCCAAAACCTCCAAAGTTTTAGTGTTACTGCTCAGTGTTCAGTGATCATTTCTACAGCTATGCCATTAGCTCCGGAAGACAGTCAGTGTCCAAAGCAGTGACTAGATTGTTACCTTCTCCCTCTCTTTATTTTATTTAAGGCCCGATTTGATAGTTTTTTCTGCCTTAAGTTGCTGGCAGTTCAAAATGTGCTTCACAATAGAAAGAAATCTCTGATTTAGAACCCAAGGACAGTAAAACTGTGTACCAGACTGTTACCACTGTTATCTGCTATTACAGGAAATCCTAGTGATAATAATCTGTCGTTTGTACCCACACATAGAGGAAATCTGTCAAGAATCAAGGAGTAATTAACACAGAGGATGTGTGTGTGGGAAATCACAATATTCAAGGGGAAATATACACAGCACAAGGGGTCTTTTAAAAGTTATAATGTTTTTGAAAGGCATGAGAAGAGAACACATGGATCAAAACCAATGGGACCCCTTAGTTTAAGCAGGCTGATGACCAGTGACATGCACTACCCTTGCATAATTAATTACTTTTAAAAAAAGTTCAACCTATTCCATGTCAGTTCTCAAACAAACTGTTCAGATGCCCTTCATTTAACGAGCTGGAAAATGATGCTGTCTGGCTCAGTGATATTGAAGCTGTGCCCTTTCCAGCCTAGTCTGCAAAAGCTTATTTTTTGATTTGTCCTCTAGGGAACACTGGCCAAGGTACTCTCTGTTTTGGTCTTTGTTTTAATGTCCTTTTTGACATTAGTCAAGACATGATAGCCACCTCAGTGCCATCTGCTCTGAACTCCAAGCTGTTACGGAAAGATGTATGCTTGTCTAGGCTTCAGTATGACCAAAATGACTGTTTAGGTTTGATGCCATGTAGAGTCCAGGACATTTGAGAAAACATATTAAGCTACTCAGTTGATATTGGCACAGGCACAGTTTTTATGCTTGGTAACACTATGATTAGTGACTTAATTGCTGGCATATGTTTTCCATTCTTTAAGGGTCAGAGATGTGAGCTGGGAAAACATTAGGAACCACTCTGTGAACCCCTAGTGGTGGCGTCAGCCTTCATAAAGTCTTAGCATTTGTGGCAACTCAAATACCACAATTGCCTATTAAAAGGATTTTTTCTCTTACGACTATGATCCTGGTATCAGTCAGTTTGAAGTTGATGTTCTTGCTGTTACAAACATGCACAGAGAGCCCTTCCAAATGGATCTGAATTTCAGCTCTAGAGATCTTCATTTCCATAAAGCCATAGAATCTTAGAATGGTTTGTGTTGGAAGGGACCTTAAAGATCATCTATCTCCAACCTCCCTGTCATGGACAGAGACACCTTCCCTCCGCTAGGTCAGGTTAATGACAACTCCATCCAGCACAGCCCTAAAGACTTCCAGGGATGAGATGAACATGCCAGGGTTTGGGCCTTACTCATATTTATCAGCAGTGCAAAAATTTTTCTTTGATTCAAAGATAGTAATTACATTTGCATTTTTGGCAAACAAGATGTTCACAGCTGGGAAGCAATGTATTTTTCTCCTTGGAATATCCATTCTTGAAAAAGGCTGGAAATGAATAACTAGGAAATGACATTTTGTGAAGCCATCACAGCTTTTCATCTTATCCAAACAGCTTTTCCACCACAGAAATACTTCCCTCCCCGCCAGTTTCCCTGCCTGTTAGTAAGATGACCATATGACTTTGTTACTGATATTGTGCATTAACACAATTTCTTAGAATTATTTATTTCAGAAGTAAAACATTGCTTTGCATTTATGCCATTAGTATTATTACATGGGTTTAGATGGATGGCAAGCATGCATTTTTCATTCTCCATTAGCTCTTCAGAATGTTTTGCTTCCTCACCTAAAACTGATTGATTTCCTAACCAGTAGTTATGTTCTTACTGGTTCCTAGTACTAGAAATAGAAGTTTTGTATGATTCATTGTAACTAAATCCAAAACACTAACTATTTTAACATTCAGAGAGGCTAGCTGCTCTCTCTGCCTTCTCCATTTTTCTTTTTTTCTATTTGAGGTATTGATCATGCTAATATTTGGGCTTTTGCTTCAAAATAAGATTTTATTTTAGTTTAAATACTCGTTGGCAATTGGAAATCCAGAATCAAAAATGAAGAAAGAGTTAGTTTTCAAGAACTTTCCAGCTGCTTTCAAAAATCCTTAGAAGAAACTACTGGAAAAAAAAAAAAAATTGCTATATTAACTGAAATTCGTGTTCAATTGTTTTATCTGGAGAAGAAAATCTAAGGGATAGCAACTCTTGGAATGTACTTTTGCTCACTAGCAGTTCCCTTTTCTCCAATCTTTAATAAGAAGTATTGATAAATAGAATTTTGTTTGCTGCAGATATATATTTCCTAAAAGGGATGAGCTTGCAGAGTAAGGATTCTTTGTTGTTTCTTCTCGCTTCTCCACAGGTCCGGTCCATTCCCCTTTTGCCTGCCACTCCTTTTCTTTAAGTGCGTGAATATTAGGATTTTCCCGTCGTAATGCTGGTGAATAGCAATTGTGAGAGCAGACTTCTGAGCCTCTTTGACCTTGCTATCTCTGAGTGGCTCAGAATCAGCAGCTGGTTTCAGAGTTACTTTCTAGCTCATTTGATGTTAAATTAGCCTCAGACACTGTATTCATTGAAGGAAAAGAAAAGAACCCATTTCCTGAAATTTAGCTTTGCAGAACCAGGTCTTTTGCAATATTTTTTATTGCAGGTGCTTGGAAAATAAATTAAATCCAGCTTCCCGTAAAAGATGGAATATAGAGACAGTCACAAACATTACTGCATAATGTAATAGTTCTTGAAGATTTAAATGATGCAGATATTTCCATAACTGTCACTTTCTCAGGTGCTAGGGAACCATATGAACTTCAATATTTGAAATATAAGCAGAAATTCTCTGCCTCCCTCTCTACTTTAACTACTCTTTGAGGAATTTATTTTGTTTTAATCAAACATTTAGTTTCTCAAGCACGCTATCCCTGAAATTGTGCAAACCCGTGAATACTCTGAAAATTTATGCTTACTAAATTGCACTTTTATGTTGACATTGAAGTTTATTAGCAAAAACTGTATTTAACTCAATGATACTTCATTCATCCATTGGAGAAGTCAGATTAGTTTCTGTTTCCATTGCCTTAACTTTTAACAATAGCAGAAAAATTTCAAAGAGGAAAATACTACACAAGCCTGCTGTTTTTTTAATAGCCTGTCTTTCTCATGGGTATGCAGGTTCTCCTCCATGGGCAAAAAGCCATGGCTGGGAGGGGTAAAAAAAGAATAGTGTGGGAAGATATGTACTGACAAAGCTTCCTTAACGCAAAACTACAAGATTCCCAAGAGGAGATGCTTGCCCATATGCTGTCCTGGCAGGGTTGTGTAGTAGGGTATGGTAAACACATATTTGGGCACTGCCAGGTTTTTCTCCTTTGCACCTTAGTAATGTTACATCTGGTGCATTAATTGCTCATTTAACTTTTTTTTTTTTAATTTATTTAGTCCTTTCTCTTATTGTTCTGAAAAAATAAACAAAACCAAACAAAACCAAAGAAACAATCTAATTCTGTCTGAAAGGAGAACTCATGGTTTTCTGTGTCTTATAGAAGTACAGCATGTTGGGGGGCAAAAAATAAAACCACATTTTATAAAAATTTAATCAGCTCCTCACCTGAAGTGAAAAAGATTTTGTTCTTTATTTTCTAAACATTTTTCATAAAATTTCTCTTAATAAATGTTTGGTGAAGGGTGTTTGTTTTCTGATGCTTTATTTTGTTGTCTTTTTTTTCCCTTGTATTTTTTTTATTCTCCATTATTCGCTTCTTTTACATGCAAATGTTACAGACGTACGTGGTCTAATGTCTTCTTCCACTCCGTTTTTATAGAGAGGGTCTTGAAAAGCACGTGTATCAAAACAAGTAAATAATAAAGTCTTCTATTCCTATTTCTTCACATGTTTTCTATGAGGAAAAACAGTAAATTTTTTAAATTTCTCATTTTCTTACCTATATCTGCTTTTTATACGTTCTTAAAAAGCAGTGTTTCTGATACGTCTACTGCTCTTATTACTACTACCAATAATACTAATTTTAGGTCATAGGAAGTTTTTTATTTGTTTTGTTTTGGTTGTTTTTAAGGATCAGAACTCTTGGCACTTTACAAACTTCCTATTTTGCAGGTAGGGAAATGTAGGCACAGAATGGGATAAAATGATTCCGTCAAGATGACTCATCCAGTGAGAGAACAGGTTTTTGTATCCTCTTATCCTACTTTATTCCCACAAAAGAAACAAATGTAACAAAGGATTTCCTGATAACTTGTCTCTCCTTCAGCTGCCTGGGCCCCCTCGCCTCTCCCCCCGTCGGCTTAAGGTTTCTCCTTGAGAGCCAAAGGCTGTGCATGAATTCTACACCAGAATCACCGGTTAGACCTGGTGATGGATGGTGCATCCACAGCAGTGCCAGCTGGCAGGGCACATCACCACTGCTGTGTGTGGTCAGCATGGCAGTGCTTAGGCCATGTAGGTTCAGTTTTGCTGAAAAGAGCTGCTTGAAAAGTAGTTTTTATTTGGAAAAATTGTTGATTCTCCTGGGAACACTTCACAGGATGAAATAACAAGATGTCAGGTGAAAAGAGTTGAAGACATTGTTCCAAAAGCAACAATGTTACAGCGACATTTTTTCATCTGTAAATGGGACTGATGAGAGATGGTGGGCTTTCTCCTTGCTCTCTTGGATTGTAACATTATGTTTTTTAACGTTTCCAGAGTGATATAATCACCTCCTTGGTGCCAGCAATTATGGCATATCCTATCCCAATTTTAGTAATGACATCAGGATCAAGAAAATAGACTTTTGGAATCCAGTTGCCCGACAACTTTTTTTGCACTAAGTCAAATAAATCATACACAGTTTTTCCTGCTAACAGGAAAAGTCTTTGTACAAAAAATGCCCTTATGTTTTTGTTTTTCTTTTTTCTGCTTGTAAACATATGTCATGTTAATCATTTTGTCCTAAGAAACTCTATAGTTCAGTTGCAATGATTTGTCCAGACTTTGCAATGCTTTTTTCAGTTTAAACATATGTTCTTTTGGTGTTAATGGGAGAGCTTGTGGAAAGGATGAGAAAACGCAGAACATTTTGCCCAATGGAGAATGGCAGCAGATGAGTTGTTACAGCAGGGAGGATGGTTGATGGATGAGAACAGCAGAAAGCAATCAGTCATCTCCCCTCTCAAAATTGTAGTGCAAATTGGAGCACAAAATTTATTCTATGGAATTGGTTTGTGCTTACAGATAACTCTGTAACTGATGAGAAATTTTTAGCTGGCCTTGATAGATCTATACACATATATTTCTCAATGGGCCGAGGCTGAGTTGTAAATTTGAATAGAATGGCTTGGTCTTGCTCTATGAGAATAATTTCACAGAAGATTTTGTTTTGCAATACACAGTGATTTTTAACGGCTGTGGCTTGTCAGGTCACTCACATTTATTAAAAAAGTGTAGGTTTTTTTCAGCTTCTCTTGCAACAAACTACATAAAATCTGCTTCTGGGTTTATTTAATACTAGAAAAAATACACTTTGCTACTCGCAGAGTAAACTGGTATTTCTGTTACTGCACTCCTTCACAGAGAAAGATTAATTTCTTTGATGAGGCATGCTTAGCTTAGCACTGTGTGTGGCATCTGAAGACTGTAGCAAGTACTAACCAAATGTTAGAGGTTTTTCTCTCATTTCTGGTTAATTTTTTAATAGTCCTTGAGCATTTTTAGACTTCTGTTCATTTAGGTATTTTACCAAATGAGAGTTGTATACGTATAGCCTTTATACCTTATAATATTTTCCTTATTTTGTTAATAGTTAAAGCACTATACTTACAGCTCTGTAGGCTTTGCTTTGTCACTTTTGCTTTCAGAGTCCAGCAGTCATGTGGACAATAAGAATTGTACAGTAACTGGTAGAAATATACAATATAGTGGCACAAGAGATTGTAGCAAGAACATGGTTATATTAAAGTAGTAGTTAATCAAAATGAGACTGTGAACGAAGGGTTCCAATGATCTTGAAGATGAGCAGAAGATCAAGTTAATCATACATGCATTATAACCAAAATGGAATGTGTTCTTCATCTATGTACTAACTACTAGAAGGTAAACCTGCAACACTGCGTTTGAAGTCAAAGATTTCTGATGGTCTACCATTAACAGCTGCTGGTAGTGCTACAGCAGGCTGAAAAAGAAAACTGGAGATAAACAATAGCAAATGCAAGAATTTTCAACATGTGCTCAAATGTCTACATAATAACCTGATATCCAGGTTATTATGACTGAAATATCAAGCACGAAAGCCAAGACTGCATTTGACTTAGGAACTTTGGTTTAGTTCCATGCATAAATAATTTTATGCTTTACCTGTATGGTCTTATATTGCTTTTACTTCACTGAGTACTCAAAACAAATGGAACTCAATTAACTAGATATTTGGTATTTTACCATTTTCTTGCTTCTCCTTATATGGTCACATGCATTATTGACAATCTGCTGTTCATATGTGTTGTAAAAGTAGCTATAATGCTTTCATTGGCTTTTCTATGCTGCTCACCACTATGACGCCTTACTGCTTCTCGCAGATGATTAAATTAATTTTCATATCACCCTTGTGATAGAAGAAATTGTTACCATCCTTACTTAATAGATATCAAACCACAGAGATTAAAGTGAAAGTGTTACCTAACTTGAACATTCAAAATGTGATCTGCAGGACTTTGGGTTTTTTGATCTCCTTGATGTGGAATGACTCTTGTATTCAAGCACTGTTTCAATGAAAGGGTGAAAAAATGATGAGCGGCTGGGTTACAAGGCAAATGTAGTTCTTCGACTTGCTTCTTCTTACCCTTTTACATTGGCATTCACTTTTAGCACACCTAGAGAGAGATTAGTGGATCTGATGGAACTTTGATCCACCCAGTAGCAGCTCAGATGTTCTGAGTTAATCTGTGTTTGTGAATGTCGATACCCACATGGCTTAAGCATGTGGATACCTCAAGAATGAAAAACACTTTACTAGTGACGTATGATAAAGTTGGTGTGACTGGGTCATTATCAGCTGCTTTGCAGCTTGAGCAAATATAATTTGCAGTTCCTGATGATAAAATCACTCTTCTCCATAGTCCTTTGATTCAGTACCTACCTTCTGCAGTGAAAGACACAAATATCCCACCAAGAGGGGCTTCTTCCTCAGAGTCCTCTGAGGCTCTGAGCAAGACAGGAGTTTAAAAAAAAATACTACAGTAGCACTTCAGATTTTTTCAATAATGCTGATACATGAGGCGACAGACTTAAGGTTGGCCTATACTTATAACTTCCTGAAATTTATGAAGATGTTCACAGAATCAGTTAAAAAAAAAAAAAGGCATTTTGCAGACACTTGGCTACTTTGTGCAGTAAAATATGAGTCACTAGAATGTCTCACAAAACAGTTTCCAGAACATTCCTTTAAACATGAAAAAATATTATTTTCTCTGCCACTTTCTACCAACAATTGACCTGCTTTCTCTCTTAAAAACTTGGACAGAAAATTGCAGCACCACTATACAAAATTTAGTAATTTAGCAAAAAGCAAACACAGTCCCGTAATGCAGAATATCAGGCAGTCCTCCTAGGTATTGCTATTAGACGATGTAATAATATATTCAACATTAAAGTAATGTCCTAAAACTCAGGGAAAAAAAGACCCAAATGATTCACTATTGTAGATTATAATTTGGTTTGGACTAGTGACATGAATTATCTTTGACATTACATGTACTCGGTGAATGTGCTCAGGGTCTAACATAAGTATGACTGCATACACACAAGGTGATTCAGTCTCAGCACTCTTCCAAGGTTAGCTCCTGAACTAGTTTCCCTTTAAAGGTTGTTGCTTGGATGTGGCAAAGGACTTCCAGAACTCAAATCACTACATACACCTTGATACATTTAGGGAAGCCTAGGGAAGTGGAAGCAACAAAAAATCTAGCACATTTGCTAAAGCAAATACAGAAAATAGAATATAAAAGAAATCATTCAATATAAAAAACTAGAAATGAAAAAAAGATCTAATGCTCCGAATTTAAAGAATTGAAATGAACTGAAGTGGAAAGGATGAAACAATTTTGATAAACCAAAGCAGAAAAGTTTTAGAACTCTGGAGATCTTAGTACCTTAAGCTTTCACCCTTTACAAAATATATAGCTTGCATTCAGTGATAATTGCTGTTAACATATCCCACCACAAATTCTTGTGGAAGTAGAATTTATTTGTGATTTTTTGGCAGCAATTGCTTATTGCAATTATAGGAATGTTACAATGGTGTGAGGAAAAAAATGTTTCCTATTAAACATAATTATGTGTCCTTTCCCTGGAGTTTGGGCAATCTAAAACAATACCTAAAGAAACAACTGCAATTTCTTATCCAGCTGCCTCCTGTCCACTCTCCTCTGAAGCTGGCCTTGATTTCCTGTTGATATGTATGTGTGCACATTGTACCGGTGAAACAAATCATCTTCTATGTGCAAGGTCCTTATAGTTTGGAGCTTCTCTTTGGACTTTTCTGTCCGCTGCCCTTATCCATTGTTTGCAATGCATACTTTTTGAAGAAAGGGTTTCTTAAGGTCAGTTGTGCAAAGATTTTATAATAATGAGCTTAGTGATGCTGGGGACTGCAAGATCCTCTTGTCATAATGGTCACCCCTTGGCTCACTGGATCTCTTTCTAAAAAGGATGTGGGCCTCTTAGAATGAGTCTAGAGGAGGCAACGAAGATGATCAGAGGGCTGGAGCACCTTTGGTATGAGGACAGGCTGAGAGAGCTGAGCTTGTTCAGCCTGGAAGAGAAGAGAGATTTAGAACACCAGGATGAACTTAGAACACCTTCCAGTACCTGAAGGGGGCCTACAAGAATGCTGAAGAGAGACTTTTTATGAGAGAATATAGTGACAAGAGAGAAGGTAAGGGCTTTAAGCTGAAGAAGGGTAAGTTTAGATTAGATGTTAGAAAGAAATTCTTCATTGTAAGGGTGGTGAGGCACTGGAACAGGTTGCCCAGAGAAATTGTGGATTTCCCATCCCTGAAAATGTTCAAGGTCAGGTTGGATGGAGATTTAAGAAACCTGATCTGGTGGAAAGTGTGTTCCTGCCCATGGCAGGTGGATTGAAACTAGATCCTTTTTTGGTCCCTTCCAACCCAAACGAGTCTATGTTTCTATCATTCTATGCTCTGTTTTCTGGGATGGGAGAATAGCATGGAGTAACCACAAATACTTAGTCCTGCTACCTTCTGTCTCAGGTACTCCTTGCAAAAGATCTTTTCCGCTAAGTGCAGAGTAAGCATAATCGTATCTTCTGTGACCTAGTGTTTATCACCACTGGAGTTATAGATGATGATGCTTCAGACAGATATGTTTGCTGGGAAGCTTCCTAATGCATATTAGTGTTATCTCTGGGAATATTTTTACCTATTTTATGGACTCCGTGTTTTCCTCAGTACTGTAGGGTATTGATTTAAATGTTATAGGTCTGAGAAATGGCCTCTTGTCCTACATGCTTGCTTTATCACACCAGTAATTCATAAAGAATATATAAAGCAATTTGTTTGATTTTGGTAATGGCATCCAGCTAAATTCACAGAAAAAGGCGGCTGAGCTCTTTCAGTATATTGAATTTTCCTTCTCTGACACAGTTTGGTTCTCAACCATGTTAATGTATTTATTTCTTTATTAGTTTTTCCTGAAGGAAAGCTGTTCTGCTGATATCTTAGGAAAGTTGCATTTTAACTAGGATTAGTCAATGTGCTTGGTGGCTGGTGTGCATATTTTTATAAATTGATAAATACACATTTTTATATGCTTTGAAATTTTATTCTACTACATTTAAAATAAGACATAATTAATGGCATTGTGTATTACAGTAAATTTGTGCCATATGGTCACACTCAGTACAAGTTGGTTTTGTATACTAGCATTCAAATACTGCTCAGAAAACAGTGGTGCAGGAAAATGAGTTGGTATTATTGGATCAAAACTCACGCTGGAAAGAAAAACAGTTTTTCTTGAATTTCTTAAAGAAATTAGGTAAAGTGATTTTTTAAAAAAGAGTTTGAAGGTAGTTCAGTGTTTATGCCATCCAGAGGAACCTGGACCAGCTCAAGAAGTGGGTGCATGGGAATCTCATGAAGTTTTTTAAGACAAAGTGCAAGGTGCTGGACTTGGGTCAGAGCAACCCCTGATATCAACACAGCCTGGGGGAGATGAACAGATCAAGAGCAGCCCTGAGAGAAGGACTTGTGAGGCTGGACATGACTCAGCCATGGGCACTCACAGCCCAGAAAGCCAAACGTGTCCTGGGCTGCAACCAAAGCAGTGTGGCCAGCAGGAGAGGGAGGGGATTCTGCCCCTCTGCTCTGCTCTGGTGAGACCCCACCCGCAGTGCTGCATCCAGCTCTGGGGTCCCAGCACAGGAAAGACACAAAACTGCTGGAGCAAACCCAAAGGAGGCCCCAGAGACAATCAGAGGGATGGAGCACCTCTCCTATTAGGAAATACTAAGAAAGTTAAGTTTGTTTCCCCTGGAAAAGGGAAGATTTGGGGCAACCTAATTGCAGCCTTCAAATACCCAAAGGGAATTTACAGAAAAGATGGAGAGAGACCATTCACAGCAGTATGTAGCGACAAGACAAGGGGGAATGCCTTCAAACTGAAAGAGAGTAGGTTTAGATTAGATATAAGGAAAAAATTCTGTACTGTGAGGATGGTAAGGCACTGGACCAGGTTACCCAGGGAAGTTGTGGATGCTCCATCCCTGGGTATCACAGAATCATAAACTCATAGAATTATGGTATGATTTAAGTGAATGGTGACAGATGGACTGTAATCAAATAATGACTGTAACAGAGTGGAGAACCATCAGTCCAGCTGAGACTGCATTCCTAGAAATGCAGTTAATGGGTTAAACTGCAGCAATGACATACAGGGATGGAAGGGACCAGCAGGCTTGTGGGGTATTTGGAGCACCCCAGGGCTTGCTGCCTAGTCTTTCTCATGTCTGGATCAAGTGGTTCTGTTTTTCAAGATTCTTTTTCTCAGATTGCCCAAAATACTTCTGATTCTTCAACATTTTCTGCAGATTTTCACGTTCAGAACTCAAGCTGCCACAGATGTTAGCAGAAGCATTGGAGAAAAGAATTAATGTCTTGGTGGCTTTTTTTTTGCTAACTAAAAGTAGTAATAATAATCCCATTAGATTTATAAGATCAGAAGAAGCATACAGAGTGACTTAAATCTAGTGGAAGCATGAACGGATTACCACATTTCTTGGAAATTATTTTACATTTCATTTCTCGTTTTTGTTTGAGTTGTTGTTATACAAAAATAAGACAACTATTTCAGCTTCAAAGAAACATCAAATCCATGTGATAGGATCTGAAATCTGGAATTCTATCTGAACATCACATTAGTAGACAGAAGTTCACTCCAAAGAGCCAAGTTTAGAGAACAAAACTTGCCAGGTGAGGGATGATATTCTCTCTGAGGAAAAAAATGGATCACAAAGGGATTCACAGTACAGCTGAGCACAACAGGCAATTTGACTCAATAGGTGCCTTAAAAAAGTGTTTCATGCCAAATGGATAGACCATTGAGGTATAATTAAGAATAATGAGGTGACATTGTGGAAAGCGTGTCTTCAGTTGAGTACCAGGAAACTTTTCAAAGCTAAAGCAGAAAGTAAAAAGGCAGAGAAATGGAATAGTCATCACAGGAAACTCCTTGCTTGGAAACTTCATAACAAAACATGAAGCAGTTTGGTTTGAGAGATTAGATTTCCTTAGATAGTTGCTAGAAAATCATGACACAGAAGATAAATAGAGAGTCAGAGTTCCTTTGTTAACGTGTTCGAGTAGACCAATTCTTACAAACCAGTCTGCTTCATTGTATTTTTTGTCCTACACGTCTTCTGTTTGTCTGTTTCCTGGGCTTTTAATATTAAGTCTTGTAACTTTAGACCTAATATTAAGCCTTCTACACTCAAATGTTTCTAAAAACAGTTATGTCAAGAGCAAAAGCCAAGTTCTGCTGCTAAAAAAAAAAAATCATGAAATGTCACATTTTACTCTTTTGCTTGGAATTTTGATACTGGAAAATCTATCCACACCACATCTAAATATGGAGTTAATCATAGGGCTTTCTTTCTGAATTGCTTAACTGGAAACTCAAAGCCACAAGCAGAAAGTTGGCTTGAATTCTACAGTGGTAAACAAAAATTCAGATTTAGATCATATGTTCCTTTTAATATCATTTGGTTACAATTGACTGGAAATACTTTGAGTAATGGAAGGCAAAAGTTTTTGTTAACTTTTCTACAAAGAAAATTAAAATATCAGTTCACATATAAACATTTTTTTCCTCAAATATAGAGAATAGGTATTATATTCCTTCTAAAATATCATTATAAATATTTCTCTTTTCCTTGTCTCTTTTTACAGAGGGGTTTTTTTGTGTGTGGTTGTGTGGGGTTTTTGTTGTTGTTGTTGTTTTGGGTTTTTTGGAGGTGGTTTGGTTTGGTTTGGTTTGATTTGATTTGGTTATTTTTTGTTTTTATTTTTGTTTTTATTTTTGTTTTTAAGTAGTCTTGGGGGAAGAGACAGACAGAAAGGAGAAAACCAGATCTGGACTCATCTGCATCACTGGGTAGACACTGTCAGAAAGGAAACATTTTGAAAGGTCTCAAACAAAGAATTAGCCTGCTATTAAATTATATAAATCCACTGATTTAGTTTGACTTGTTTTTTTTCTGATGCTTTAGGTTACCCTATTCAACATCTAAAATCTTCTGAGAACCTGTGGCAGGGTCAGATTAGTGACAACTTACTTCTTTCTGATAAAGAAAATTCTGAAGTTTCATCTGTCATCTAGGGATAACTATGTCTGGCAGAAGAAGGGGACACCCAAGCTGTTGGAACAATTTAATGTTTAGTTTATTAATAAGCAATAAAAAGGCCCAAATGAAGTCACAAAGACCTACCAAGCAATCTTAGATACAGGCACACTGTGGTCTTTTTCTACAATCCTCCACATTCACGGTGCATGCCACGAGCTGTGTTGGCCCACTGCTTATTTAAATCTGAAGCAATCCAAGCAATACATTCAGATTTTGCTTTTGAAGGCAGCATCCAATCCTTCCCTTTCTCCAGTTGCTAAGGCTTCCTTCCCCAGAGGTAGGTTCCTGTCCTGGGGCACAAACAATAAATAGTTTACCCTTTCCTTGGAACCTTATGTTTTTATTACCTTGCTTTTACTCTAAATTAGATCCTGTTCAAAGGGAGTTGCTTCAGGGCAGGTCTTCTGTGATAATTTCAGTGAATTACAGCTGCTATACCAAATGCACCTATTCTGTGTGATATTGGGATTGTGCTACCAGGTGAAAAAACAGGACATGACTTCTTGGAAGTGAGGACATTGAGATGTGTATGTAGGTCATAGAACAGATGGCTGGAGAGATTGCTTGACAGTAGGACAATAGACTCCTTTGATGGGGGAAAAAAATTGCTCCTCTAGAACTTGCTTGTCCCTCTGTAATGTTAAAGATGGCCTCAAAAGATAAGATGTCCCCAGAGGTTCAATTAATTGGGCTCTCCCTCCCTGTAGTTTCCAAGATAAGATGAAAGTGGGGAGACACTCAAAGGGAAATTGCAGGAGCAGAATTTACATTCTTAAAAAGTCTAGTAAGTTCTTTATTTCAGGGTGAAATTTATTTCCTTCTCTCTCCTACTATTGCTTATTTCTCTAAAAATAAAAACCACACAAAACCAAAAGAAAATAACCTCTCCAAAATGCTGCAGGATTAATGCTAAATTCTCAATACTAAGGAAAACCAACACGGAGATTTTCTATGCAGCCTTAATTACAAACTCTTGGGTATAGTGATATGATGCCCCCAGGGAATATGTAACTTAAGTCTGTATTTTATATGCAGGCCTCCACTTTTTTTCTTTCAGCAGCCTTGCAGAGAGTAGGAAACCACTCTTCAGAGACTCAAAAGGAAGTCCGCAAAGGGTTTCTTTCAATAAGCAAAGAAGCTGTGCAGTCATTAACAATGAAGAATTGCTGCTGAGATTCAGGATCCAGAACCTCTCCTGTTCTTGCCACAGTGTTGTGCAAAGCAAACCTCTAATAATCTTCCTAAAGTTTGCTTGTGGTGTTATTATTACTTCTCCTATTAGAAGCACAGGGAAGATCAGCCATGAATGTTTACAAATCGCTTGGTTTTGTCCCCATCTTAGTACAGAGCCTGGATGACAGAAAGTGGGCAAGAAGTGCAAACATGATGACTTAGCCAAACAAGGAAAAAACCTTTGAATTTCATCTCATATCATGTTTGTCATCATTGAACACTGAAGAAGGCAGGCTCTAAAGATAAACACTATCCACTAATGCCTTAAAACGTTTTGTCAAAATGCAGACACAAAAGTTGCTGAATTATCATTGAATTTTCATGGCTTTGGCGTCTCCAGAGCTGCAGCAAATCTCTTTGAACATATAAAATTCTGTGATGTCTGTGCCAAATGCTCCAGTCACCAAAGGCGGTTTCAGTTTGCATGCATTATGCAAAGTGCCCAGAGCTGGCTGCCGAGCAATGGTGTAAAATTTTGTCTTTAAATGGCCACTTACTGCCTGTGAAATGAAAGCAAAACAGGTCCTGTGCTCTTTAGTGACAACTTCCATGAAGATGTTGTTCTATTTCTCTGTTCTTTCCAATTCACAACATATTCTTGTTGTGGCTTAAAACTTACAGGGAGTGGAAAGATAAATATGAAGCAAGCATAGCTGGCTTTTTGCAATTTCTATTCAGGCAAGTTAAAGAGTCTATCCTATTTTGTGTCTTAAACTTTTGATTTTTTTAAGTGTATGCAACAAGAAAGAACAAAGAACTGGTGTGAAATTGTTCAATTCCCCATTCTGATTCTCTCTTTTTTTGATGCAATGTAGTCAGAATTACAGTTTCTTGCAAATAAGACTTGTGATTCAAACAAAGAAAAAATTTATACGATTTTCATTGTAATAACTCTTGTTTTGATTTAGAGTTCTACAAGCTTTTGTATCTGAAAGTGTTGCCAAATTTCTCAAAAAGATCTAAGCAAGACACTTAACTGCTATAATATTTCAGAAACTTTTTAATATAAACATAGGTTTCTGAAAAAACAGTGTTGTGTTTACACTCCCCTTGGACTGTAGAACTGAATTCTTTACTAGATTTTTTTTCTTGATGCATACTTTCATAAAGGACGTTATTCTTGGAACAGCATGGTGGCAAATCCATCTGATACGTTTGGATCCTGTTTATTACTTTTTACACCCATCTAGTGGTCACCACGCAGTACAACAGGATAAAATTCCTGTGGCAACAGCAAGGTCTTGCACAAACTTGTGGTTACCCGGTGGTGCAAACCAAAGGACCTCTCCCAGCTGGTGAAACTGCACTTCTAGCTAACAGACTACTAAATTTTAAAAATTCACTATGTTACAATCTGACAGTGAAATCATTTGTAGAAGCCTGCCTTAGTTTCTGGCTGGAAGAAATATGATTGGTAATATAATATTCATACAATGTCCACAAAAGGGGGGTGAAAATAAAATAAATCTCCAAATAAAGCCAAATTCCTTTAATCCAACTGAATACTTTTGAATCAGTTGAATATTTAAGTCCACTCTTAGAGAAATCAATTTAGTATTCACTCTGTATTTAAAATTTTCCTCATGTAAGAGGGGCTTACATTTATCTTCATTTATTTATATCCAGCTTTTAACTTTTGCTTTAAAGTTGCCAGGCAAGCTTATACGTATTTGAAATGATACTGCTATTGCAGAAATTAGTCTTACTGAGCACAGGAGTAAACTATTGTCTTCTTACTAAGTACAGGAGTAAATTATCGTCTTCTATTTTACCTAAAATTGCAGGAATTATCTGCTCTCCTGCCCTCAGTAGAAAAACAAAATATACAGACTGAGTATTGATTAGGAGTTTGTGTTTCTTGAAACTGTTTAAAGAGGAATAACTTATTCAGGCAATTTAATATAAATGTTAGGAAATTTGAATGTGATGAGATAAAGCCTTCATTACAATTGTGATAATTTTGTGCTCCTTCGATATTTAGGAATTCAAGCTGAAGAAGATACGGATTGATAATAATTAATAGTAGTTATGCTGGTAGCAGTGGTAATGTGGTTATGAACTAATGACATTACAAGCTGCAAATGACATTTTACTGCAGAATTCGTGGTATCTCGGCTTTTCCAATACATTCTCAAATATTTTTTGTGAGCAGACCTTTCGGTGATCACAAAGATGCAACAAACAGGGAAAATGAAAGTCAAAGAGGAGATCTGCACAGTCCAAGATCACCTAGAAGGCTGGTGGCAGAACTCTCATTTGATGTCTCATGGTTTAAACTTCTTTAGTTTGAGATTGATAAAGCAGTAGCACATTTAAAGACACAGAAAAAAGTATACAGGCATAAGCAAACTAATCCAGTTCTGGGAAGAAGTGTATGTGTTTGGATTTACTGACAGGTAATTGTTCTGAAAACTAGAGTGAAAAGAGAATTAAATTACATGCTGTCCTGAAGTTTTTTATCATATTTTCTGTGTTTATTTTCTTAAAAAGAGAAACAAACAAACCAACTACATTTGCTTTTCTACATGCAAACTGTAGGAGGTGAATACAAAGCAAATATTATGGTCTGAATGCAGCAGTAAGCTTGCAGTTCCAGAAATATGTGCAAAGTAACAAATAAACAATGAAATAAATCATGAAAAAAAAATCCATCCTCTGCTAGGCAGTGTGCATCTGTGTCAAAATAAGCAATATGTTTCTTTGATTAGTTCATTTAACAAAGGAAAAAAAGGTCATGGGAATGCTGTCACTTCAGCAAAGGATTGAAGCGGCAATTCATTGAAACCTCAGATCAATAGTAGATAAAACAAGCTGGTACAGAGTAGCATGTAACCGCTGTGACAGCTGTGCTAGGCTGAAGTCTAATCAACAACTGACTAGCACTGCATCGTTTCTGTTGTCATTACCTGTAACTGGAAACCTGTGGGTGTCCTTCAAATGAGCACCGTTTTCAAAATGAGTACTTTATATAGGTTCAGCAAAAATGCATAATATGGTGCTAGCACTTATCCATGTTTAAAAAGTCACATGGAAGATCAGGTTTTCATCCCTCATTGTTAACTGCTTTAGCAGCGTTTTTTACGTCCCCACTAGTATGGTAGATGAGCCTAGAGACCTAGTCTTGCTAATCCACACGTTTGTAACCTCTCAGACTGCATGCCACAAGACATCCAAAAATGAAGCCACATGCTGCAAAAAACCTCCATACAGAACCAAATGCAGCTATTGGGCTGTCAAGCAACATAGGTTGCTGTGAACATGTCCTCTCAGCACCACCCCCCCATACCAGTGTTTAATTGTTTGCAGACTCCCGTTCAAGGTCTTTGCACTGATTTTCCAAGGCCTTTGTGGAAACATTACCGTCTACGTGAAACAGCATCCACTCTCCCCTTCTCTTTCTTTCTGTTCTCTCGTCCTTGAGCCTCTCATGAGAAAAGTGTTCTCTAGGAATGATAAGCCTCTTTACCACGCTTCATACCAAACACAACAACCAAAAGTGCTCAATCTAAACTGTGTGGTTCAAAGACACAAATGGCTACAGAAGTTCTGCTGCTTGGCCGTGAGCAAAGGACTCATTCATTAAATCTATTTGTAAAACAGCAAATCTAATGCAGGCAGATGTGCCCAAGCACACACATATGCCTTAATGCTACTCCAGCACTCTGCTTACTGGGATAAGATGAAGCATGTTCTTGAAATATTCTTGTAGTAACAAAATATTAGGATTGGGTACTCAATAAGAAAAAAGCCCTCAACTGCCTTAGCAGTGGGAGGAGACAGGATAATTGGGGTCCAGCTTAGGAGTGATGGGACCTGAAGAAGTAAATAATGAAGCATTGTATTTCCTCTGATATAGAGCTCATGGATACTCTACATGCAGAGAAGTATAAAGCTTCCTGTATTCCTAATAGCGTGGGGTTTTTCTCTGCCGAATTTCTTTTCCCTCAGACTTGGGGTTTTTTTTGTTTATCAATAATTTTAAAGTATCTCTTTCGCCTCACATTTTTTCATAGCAGTGGACATGACCCGGTCTTTATTTCTCCGTTACTATAAAGAAGCAATTAGCTATGATAATTTTGTCAGAAGGGTGTTTATTAAATTTTAAAATTCTTAGGTCAATGACATAAAAATTTTTCTCTTCTTTTTGCAGTTTCGATGTAGACAATGGTACATCATCAGGACGAAGTCCCTTGGACCCCATGACAAGCCCTGGGTCAGGGCTAATTCTTCAGGCAAATTTTGTCCACAGTCAACGTAGGGAGTCTTTCCTTTACCGGTCAGATAGTGATTATGATCTGTCTCCAAAGTCCATGTCCAGGAATTCCTCCATTGCCAGTGATATGTAAGTACCTTATAAAATACTTCTAGTCTATAATTTGTCCAGTATCGAAATTTTTGCAGCCACAAGAATTTTTTTTTTAAAAATTAAAGACAGTAATCACTTATGCTAGTGAAGTAATGGAAAATTGTTTGTCTATTTCTTTAATAAAGATTATACTTGTTCCTGCAGCTCTTGGAAGGATATCATGAGGGTGTACTTGACGTGTTTATTCACTCTATTAGCTTTGACAGGATAATAATGACAGTCAATACTGGTATACTAACACACTAAGGAGAGCTATTCTGGCTCTTAAATTATTTTCATGAGAAACAATACAAACTCAATTTAGGCTTCTTCATGATCTTAAGAAATAGATTCTATTTATTTACAACAGGGATCTTTTAGGTTTTTAGAGAAAAGATTTACCAGCTGGCAGAAAATAATATATTTGAGAGAGAAAAAATTATTTCAAATATCCTCTTAGCTAAAAGACAAAAGTCTAACAAAAGACCTTTATAAACTTATTCTGTCCACTCTCACTATTCTGTGAAGCGTGTATTTTCTGCTAGTGACTCATACTTTTCAAGTATGTGTGGACCCCAGGTTGCATGTGTAGTGGAAGTCAGATGCAAATCTCTGTTTATTTGTAATATACCAAAAATATTTAAATGTTCCATCTTCTAGTCACTTCTAAGTAGGAGAAATTAATAAATCTTTGTTGTTTGGTTGTTTTTTTGCCTAAACGGCTCCAAATTTTGTGGCCAAATTGGTGTTTATGGTTCAAATATACATCTAAAATAAAGGATCAGTCTTGTCAGAATACCTCAGTGGATGCTTTTTTTTAATGCAGCAAAGACCTGTCGATATCCCCTTTAAAAGAATAAGAGTAGGCGCAAAAAAGAATAAGAGTTTTCATAATAACAAGTGAAATTAGAGCTGATATTTAACTTGAAGTCGTAAATAAACACCCCTTTTTTTCAGCTTATATAATTTTTAGAACTGTTATTTCCTTTAATTGTAGCTCTTTTTCTATGTAGAGTGTCAAGGTAAGAAGAATTCCTGCCTTTAGACAGGATTAGTATAAGGTCCATGACTCAGTTAAGCTCTGTAGATTGAAGTACTTGGTAAGCTTTGTGCCAAGCCTGACCAATTTCTGTTGAGACAAAATGGGTTAGAACAAGAGCAATTCATCTTGCTTTGTTATAAAAAAAATGCATTTTTCTTGGAAAAAGTACCCTCCTTCCAGCAAACCTTCCTCTGACAGATAGCCCTTTTTAAATTGAGAAGAGTCAAGCTTTTAGTATGGCACCTGTGCCAGGATAACATTTGTAAAGATTTTTACATTCAGGAGGACAATCCAGCTGACTGCGTTGCTTAGATGAGTCATTTCAATGGAGAATTCAATTAGTGCTCCATCCTTGAACTCACAATCCACTTCATTTCCTAGAATTTTGGATAATTTTTCAGCACATGGCAGTAAATTGGATAAACAATATAATTACAGAAACAGCACACATTTTCCCCCTTTTTTCCTTATCTATTCTTCCTTTCAAACGTTCTGGAAACACATTTACATATAAAATTTATTTGACCTCACATCTTCATAGAGTTTCACAGTCTCTGGTTACAGATGAACTTTTGTACTAGGAAGGTAAATACTCCTGCCACTGTTTAGGAGGGGAGCACATTAGGAAATGTAAAAGGCTAGTTGTTCTAACCATGGGATATTAATCATTTATCAATAAGCCTAACTATAATAAGTTTGGCTGTATCACAGAAATTAAGTGAAAGAAAGCCAAGGAATAAAAGAGAAGAAAGTTCAAAAAGATAAAATAGCAAGGAAAAAAAAAATAAAAATCACAAAAGTCCTTATGTATAGAAGCAATGATAAGCTGAATATGCTCATGGAAAGGAAACCCACTGAATATTATTAAAATAAAGAAACAACTCTGATTCAGGACATTGTTAAATGAGGTGGAAGATGAAAGGGTTGACAGGGGAAGTACACAAATTTTAGGTTAGTCCCAAGTTGTCCTATTTCCCTTTTGCATCTATATACATGCTTAAGTATTTTTTGTTTTTTTAAATATGAACAATATGTATTACGAAATGTACACATCATTCAGGTAATATAAGTGGATTAATTGTAAATGGCAGTTTAGTCTAGATTCCCTGATTCTTCAACAAGCCTCAGTGTTTCACTTTGTGAAGAAAAAGAGAAAGCAAAAGGCACATGTCTTGTATTTGAAAGGAATAGAGCATAAAGAATTCTGGCATTCCCATTACTTTCAAATACTGAACTTACAATAATACATTCCGGTCACCGGCAACAAAAACAACACTTCGAGATTTTAGTCAAATGTGGAATGTCATGTTAAGACAGCCAGTGGATGGCAGTGCAAAAATGCTGATTTCATTGTGTCATTATTTATTATGTATGCAGCTCCAGCCAAGGAAAGGAACAAGTTGTGCTCAGTTGTTTGCAAACCCAAAATGAAAAGATGAGCTCTGCTACAAACAACTTAAAAAGTCAAAGTATAAGATGATAACCAAGAGACTAATACAGTCAGATACTATACCCAGGAGAAGGTACAATACGAGTCACTATGCTCAAAGTAGTAAACCTCACAGGGAAAGCAAATGGAGTTTCACTTAGGGAGTTAGGATGAAAAGTAAAGAAACAAGGGCAGAGAAGGGACAGGTGGAAAGTTTTTTAAAATCAGATAATCCAAAGTACATTTTGATGAATTAGTTGAGGAAAAGAATAAAAGACAGGATGAGTGCAAGGCTGCTTTGATGAGCGAAGGTTAGTGGGACAAATATGGGTTCAGTTAGAGAGGCAGAAAAAGCAGCTGAATGTAAGAAAGAAAAAGCACATAAAATGGAGTGTGGGTCAGTAACATTGTTTCAGTTATCCCTTGGAAGAAATAACATGGTTTTCGAGAATAATAAAAGCAGGACATGGAGATTATATACAGAGATTAGGAAAAGCTGCTAAAGTTTGTGAACTGGAGAGGTGGGTGGTTTAGACAGAAAGATGCAAGGTCCAAGGCAGATGATCATAGATATATTGTAAAGCCTCTCTATGGTATTTCCAGCAGAGAAGTAAGGATGTGAAAGAGAAAAAGAAGAAACTGAGTGAGGCAGTGAGGGGCAGTGAGACAATATGAAGAATTATAGTACTGGATCTCTGATGAAAGACAGGAAAACAAATTTAAAGGGAGGTAAAATAAAGAACAGAAAACAAAAACCCCAAAATTTCTCAACAGCAACACAGAGGAGAAAGCGAACAGTACCTAGCTGAAAGATGTGCAAAATCATTATTGGAAGAATTGTCAAGCCTACATTTGAAGACACCAGAGGAGCACAGAGCTGTGTGCTGAGGTGGCCAGATTATGCAATGCTGACTTGTTTGAACTGCTGCGGCTGCCCAGAACTTGCAAATGCAGGAACAAGTAGAAGTGGTAACACTTTTTATGCTGTTCTTGTTAAGGGATCACTGCCCTGGTTAGTGGAGCAAGAGATCAAATTAGTAGAGAATTCCTATTTTAGCAAAACCCAAGTCTCTAATCAGGTTAAAAAATAAGTTCCTAGAAAAAAAAAACCAATAAGCTGTCCACTGCTGCATCACAGCCCATGTTTTATGCCACTCTAAAGGGAGAGAACATGTATAATCCTCCTGTGATTCTGAAGAAGCAGACCAGAGGATAGCAGTCTATCCCAGAGGACCAAGACACTCTCAGTAGACAAGTCTGTCCAAGCTCCACTGTGCCTTGAGTGTAAGAAGACGTCTTCTGACCTCTCGCTTAAGTTTGTTCTTCTCCCATTTCCACAAGGTCTCAGAACACAGCTCAGACACAACATCCTGTCTTCTCAGGACTTGCCCAGCTGAACCTCACTCATAAAAAGCAGCTGCTGGGGGACAGTTTTACAGCCTTCTTTAGAGAAGCCCAGCACTGTTTTCTTCATCAGCTTATCACTATAAGCTGTAACTAGTATTATTACACAAAATTTGCTGATTTCTATTAAAACTTGCTTACATGATTTAAAGAAGCCAAGGCACACTGACTGTGGAGAACTGCAGGGTCATTGTTTTGGTGATCTGCTAAATGGCCACCATACCCCCATTCCCTGAGCTGGATGACCGACTGCTACTCTGTCAGTAACTTCTGAATACAGCAGCATCCCTCTGCTGCTGTCTGTGATAAAAGAAATATCTAGAGGATGCAGTTTACTCCAGGACATTTTCCCCGTAACTGCAGAGGATATATTTTCTCATCCTCTAAGGCAAGCTTATTCTTTTGTTTCTGAGCCAGTAAGGTCTGGTTTTATCAATAAAATATTGTGAATGTGAATCTTAAGTTAGGGAGATAAAAACAACTTTTTTCTTGAAAAGTGCTGGCCAAGATTCTAGGACAGCAGACACTACAGGCAGTTCCTGAGAGGAGTAATTGCACCTCAGTTTAACAAATTAGAAATAATTGTCTTTTCTCCAGAAAAATTGTTGAAATTCCTCTTGATGTATCATATTCTTTTCTAGGAATCTCTGATATTACTATGTCATGGGTATTACTGGCTGAAATAAGACAGTTAAACTTGAAAGTCCAGCCTGATCTAAAAAGATTTTTTAAGAAGCATTTTCTATGTATGACTCTGTTTAGAAACAAATTTTAATGAAAAAATACATTAAATTGCTTGAGACATTTATTTGTTCATAGAAAGAAATGTACCTACATCACTTTAGGAAAAGAAGGTAAATATTTTGCTTCATTCTGTTTTGCTTTTTTGTTTTTAAGATCCTTAAATTAAGTTCCACGTTGCAGCTTCAATTAATCTATATAATTTTCAAGTCACTTATTTTTTTGAGTTATAAACAAAAAAATTGTAAAAAAGAAGATGACTCTGTTCTTTCCAGTTGTTTTACACATTTTACAGGTGAAATTCAAACCAAAGAACTCAACTTAGAATTCAACTAGCTTAAAGTTGAAAAATAGATCTGTGTTAACTTCATTTGTTGATAAGGAAATAGGTTATGCTGTAAAACAAAAAGAAAGTATTTTTGCATTGAGAAGACTTCATCTGCTTTTTATTTAGGGGAGACTTTTTGTTGATGAAATGCAAATTTATTTTATTTACTTTCAATCAATATAGAATCATTATTGGTTTTGTGTGAGATTGCTAAAATCTTAAAATTTTCCAAATATAGCTCTCAGTTTTTAAACGCATCACTTCCTGTTTAAACACTTTTAATGTGTTAGGTTTTTTTCTTCCCTCCTCTAGAAATAATGGATGTTTGAAGGAAAATAAAAAGTTACTGCTCATGTGCTAACCAAAACAGACTGAATTCCTACATCTTTTCAGTCAAAGGTAGCGTGTTCTTAAAAACATGGTACCAAACCCAATTTTTAGCTGAGATTTCAGGTACATCACCAGACCTGGGCTTGCAAAACTGATGTGCAGTGGAGGGGAGGGTGGATGTGTGCATTTTGTGTGTCTGCAACACGGAAGGATGGAAGCAGTGTGAAGAATGGGAACTTCGTAAAAAACGACTTGAATGTTTTGGGGGGATCACTCTTAGACTGTTTTTCCAGCCCAGTGATCAGCTATGTGCATAGGTCAAATTTATTTGAAAACCCAGAAGAACATAAATTGTCATTTCACCCCTCAGGACACAAACTGAATGTTCTGAATTCTTTTAATGGCACTGATGTTCAGTTAGCTGTAGTGTTCAATCCCTGAAAATGTACAGTCTGAAATTCTGAATTTCTTGTTTTTCTTGAAGTCAGCTTGTTTCTTCTCACATACATCCAATTAGGGACCTTTGAATTTGGTTAAGGGGCCATTTTTTTGTAAACCTTGAAATTATCTGTGGCTGGCTGATGGCAAGCTCTCTCAGGCTGGGTTCCATTTCATAAGTGCCTTGTTTTCAGCAGCTCTGCTATTTCTTTTAAAGAGGGAATCTTTCAGCCTGCATGAGTAGGAGGGTCACATGGAAAGTCATGTAGTCTTATTCTTCAGAATTAACACATTCATACCAGTTTTAAACACTTAAGCATGTGGGACAGGGACAAGCAAGCAACCAAATGCGTGATGCTTAAAAGTAGTTCCAGGCAACACATTTTATTTTCATTTGCAACAAGGTAAGAGTTTATATGTGTCAGCTAACGCAATCAAATCTCACTAGTAGTAACTCATTAAGTGGCACTAACTCAATTGCTTCAGTCATGTATGCACACACAGTTACTAATTTTCTTGAACCTGAGAAGAAAACAGAACTATTCTGTAGTTTCTCATGCCTGTTTGTTTTGCAGCCTTGATATAGCTAGATGATGATTTTGGTTGTATGAACAGTCCAACAGCAGCACTGCTGAATAGGCCTGGACTCCTCTGATTGAGTTCAGCATTTTTCTCCTTCAAAGTCGAATATCCTCTGACTTAATCCAGCCTCTGCTCCAACACACAAACTAAAGCCCCACACTGCAGTAGCTTCTTTTCCCTTGCCACTGCCCCAGTAACCCCCAGGCAGACTACCTTCTGATTTTAGAAGGAAAACCACCTACAGCAGTGAAACACTCTGGCAAGGCCATGCTCTCTTTTCCTTCAGGACTGAGTAATTCTGTCATACTTAATAGAGGCCAGTTGCTCAGTTGCCCACCATTCTCCTATGATCTAAATGTTCTGCTATATTATGATAGGATTAAAGCGTTGAAGCTTGGTAGATGACTACGGCAATACGATACAAATGATTTCTTGAGTTATCTGTGTTTCTGTATGTTACATGTCATGCTGGCATCCTACTGTGATGGTCCATCACATCACTACCTATGTGATTTCCTCAGGCAGATTACACAAGTCAGATATGTGAGTGTGGTCTCTTAGGAAAAGGTTTAAGCTTCTGAGCAAAGAAGTAGCTGGGTCTAACATAAAAGGTCTTGGTGGTCCTCAAACTCTTCCAAAGGTGTTAGGAGACTTTCATGGTAGGTGGAAGAAGGCTAGTAGAGTTCCTACAGCATATTATGCAGAATGGGAAAAAATAGTAATATTTCCTGTTTTTTGAGTTATCAGCCAATTCTGATTCCAGCTCATCCAGCAATTCCAAATGAAGCTTCTGGATTTGACGAATCTTCATTATATCACTATCACTGAGACCTAAAGTTACCCTTGTGACCCAGCAAAATCCTTTTTTTTTAATCTGCTCAAAAGCACAGACACTGTGAAAGG
Source organism: Rhagologus leucostigma (assembly GCA_013397725.1). NCBI lineage: Eukaryota > Metazoa > Chordata > Aves > Passeriformes > Rhagologus > Rhagologus leucostigma. Next base: position 433,817 of record VZTD01005596.1, on the reverse strand, counting down.
GAGCTATTGATGCACAGTAAGATGCACAGGTAGCCAGATAATACTACCTGATACTGCCTGGATTAAACCTCAAAATACTGATTTAGAATTGCTAACACTGTTCATTTCCAGTTCCTTAGTCTGTAACAGACATGGTCTTTTTGTCTTTCCAAGGCTTGAGAGAGCTTCTCACTTTGGGTGCTAATGCAGTTCAGCTTGAATTAATATTGCAGTTTGGGTAACCTAACACAGATGACTGCAACAGGGCAGATTCCAGGAATTCAAAGGCTTCTTTCAAGCCTAATCAAGTGTATCTTCAGGACCTGAGATGCTAAAAAGGTGACATGAAAAATTAAAGAACTTTCTGGTATTCAGTATTAGTTTTATCTAGAAAACTGCAGGTATTTTAATACATAGCATATGTATATTAGCCAAATCTAATAATCCACATTTCTTTTGAGGGTTTTTTTGGACCTCTGATCGTAAGGCAGACAAGAATTGCTTTCTTCATCGACATGTCTTAGTGGAGTAACTTGATTTGTGCTCCCTATGATATCAATTGGGGTCTTTGGAAATACACATATCTGAAGTTTTTACTAGTGACATTTATGCTGGAGAAATTTTTTTCCCCTTTTAGTGTGTCTTTCTAAATCTCATTTGCTAGTTAGACAATCCAAGTAGAATTACTATATCCAGCATTTCTTTTGGCTGTGATAATGGACCTCTCAGGTACTGTGGCTTTTCTGAGCCAATCTTCCTTCATCTGGTTAAGCTCAATTAAATTAACTGTACCAAACTCCCAATATTACAGCAATACTTTTTTACTAATTAGGGCAAGCTGTGTTGCTGAATTAGGCAGATGTATCAGGAGGACATAACTGCAGAGTGTTACAGAAAATTGTGGTGTTCTGAAACACTCAGACAATAGCTGATGAGAGTCTGCTTCATTCCGGGTCTAATTTCTGTGGTTTCAAGCAGCTCTTTTTAACAATTCTCTTACGTACATGTTCGCAGAAATAACTAAGTGCTCTGGGAAAAACAACCCCCTCCTCTATAGATCATGGCTCCAACATCAGTTTTAATTGCTTGCTCTCTCAGGTCTAAATCTCAACCCGCCCATAGTCTCTAGCCCCTGCCTTAGATGCCTGATCATCCCCTAGATTGCTCTCACACTTTCAAAGAGATGCAAATCACTAATGACCCACTGGCTATCTAGGAAAAGCTGTAACCTCATTTCATAATGTGGGCAAAACATTAAGACCTGCCACTTACACTCATTTAGTCGCTTTTTGTGCAAGGCCTAAGCTATCTCAAGACTAGAAAATTTTTCTCAAAGTCTTTAAAAACTGAGATGGCATGAGTTAAGCACTATTTCTGCCGAATAAACTGACCTCTGGAGCACTCTGATTTCTGACTCTACAAAATCAGTTTTGCAAACCAGCCTGTTTGAATTTTCCAAATGCAGATGATGAGGATAAAGCTCAAGCTGCATGGAGCAGGAAGCCACTGCTGCTTGCTGTCCTCAAAGCACAGCTTCTGATGCAGGGTACAATCTAGAATCATGTTTCATTGCTGCTAAAATCCAAATCTGAGCAATGTGAATACTTCAGCATAGCTAATTCGTATCTTTTGTGTGTCCGTATTTGGCTTCAACTATAAGATGTTATTGGGACAGAAAAGAAAATCCTAGCAATTAGAGTACTGTATTAGCTTATTCTCTGTCTTTCATTTGTGGTTTTGTACATGGTAAAATTGTGTTCCAGCATATATGCAAACAAAACACAAATGTCTCATGTAAGCTGTATTTCTGCCACACTATTGGACAGTAAGTCTGATTCAGCCTTGTGTACAGAAATCAGTGCATGCTGTGTTTAATCCAAATCTACATGTTTACACTGCAAAAGTAGGCCGCCATATACTTTCTGGCATAAACAGAAGACTACCTTAACGTTCATCTTCTTTCTTATATTTTACATTGTATAGAGACAGTATGGATTTCCCCACACTTTTATGCTTACTACGTTCTCATAGTAAAAAAAAAAACAAAAAAAACCCCACCAAACCTGAATACAATTATTTATAAATTGAGTAAATTCATATGACAATGTGATGAAAGCATTAGTTCTTGATGTGGAGCATCATTCATGAATTCCATACAGCCACTGTCCTCTTGGGCTTTTCAATTCAGTTGGCAGCTTTATTCTTTCAATTGGCCTATGTCCAAAGACTGTAGCCAGAGAATCCAACATGGACTATGCCAGTTGGATTTAAGGCTGGACTGGCATTGTCAGCCTGTACTTCTCCTGGGGATATAAATAAGGTTTTGATTCAATTGGAGGAGTGTGGCAAACCAGTAAGATCATACTTTAAACTGGTACATTTGTGTCAAACTGATGTAAGTGTGTGTTGTATGTTTTCTTCCCTATATTTAACTAAGACAGAGCTCATATGTTTTCTCCCCTATATTTAACTAAGACAGAGCTCTTATTTATCCTATTTATATCTCACAACGTCAATACAGGTCCTCAGGATAACTCAGATGGTAGTTATGTGATAGTCTAGAAAGTCTAGAAAGACCCAGAAAGTCTTAAACTGTGGCCTTATTATGGCCTTTACAAAGACAAACGTAGAGAACCTTCTCTGTGAAGCTCCACAGTGGGAAGTGCCTCACACTCCTCGTGATCTCTAAGGCCTGGGATTTCTTCTCCTTAATGGATACCTTGAGTTTTTTCTGGCCACTGTGAAAAACATCCACTCTTTCTCAACTGTATCCTGACAGTTCTGCAGGATATCTCTCCAGTTACTTCTTTTATTAGGTGTTGTATTAAATTATGACAGTTTAATTATGAAGTAAAAGTTATGGAGTCACCCTGTCTTATCCTTGTGTTAATCTTCCTGCCTGCTTCTCTGTCTGTCCATGCATCTCTAAGTTCCTTATTAATAGAGGAAAAGTTAATTACTGTTCTATGATTGGGATAGAAGAGACAAATTGATGCCAGTCCTGAGGAAAGGAAGCAGAACTTTTGTACTGAACATGTTCAAATAACCTCTGACTTAATACAGCTCTTTCGTATCTTCAGGGTGGGGATCAGCATAGGTTATATGGTGTGAATTCAAGTATGTCATATACGCAATAGGAAGCAAAAGACAAAAATTTGCAGAAGTCTAGGTTTCATCACTTTACTGTGGCAAATAGCTCGCAATGTTGTATGTAATCTTTGGCCTGCTAATGAAAAGTTGGCTTGGCTTTCATGTAATAGTCATTCACCTGATGTGGGCTGGTGCATGCTTTAGCAATGTTCTTTGATGGTGCAGAACTGATAATTTTAAATTTTGGGGCTATGTGAAAGTTATTCTGCTCTAAAGCCTATATTTCCTCTGAAAAATGAAGATGCGAACAAGTATGCCAGGCGTTCTAGTTAACAGAGCCTAACACTGATGTGAACAGTTTCTTCTAATTTTAAAGGCTAATACCTCTGTCTATATTTAGAAGCTTGTGACATATTGCAGGATTTACACTTCCTCTTGCTGCTTCTATATACAGATGTGTGGCACTATCCAATCTAGGATCCAGAAGGAATCACTCATCAGCTTCCATGTCATCTAAAAACAGGAGGACACTCATACACTGTAGTGTTTATTACACTGTAGTACACTGTGGATCAATGGCATTTTGAATCAAATACTCTTGCTCTTCTGTACAAAAATTAACACAGCTTCTTTGAACACTCTCACCTTGTCCGGATTTTCTGACCCAGTGTGGATCAAAGATTGCTCACCACCTTTTACAATTGCTTTGCAGTTCAAATGGGTCTGGTGAGTGCTAACTATTTCGTGAAAGCTGGGATATCTATACTTTCAGTATCAGATATACCAAAATAATGATAATTTCTGGAATTATTTCTCTTGACACAAGGGGGATTTGAAAAGTGAAAAAATTAAGTCCTGGCTTGATTTCAGTACATTAAATTACTACTGAATCATGTCTCTTTCAAAGAATAACAAGCTACAGTATGGTATCAGTGTTCTCCAGTGAAATGCAGTCCAGAAACAGCTCAAGTAGAATCAAGTTTGAAAATGAGATAAGTGGGTCATGTTATTTTACATAAAAGAAAAATATGATCCTCCAGGGCAGAAAGCCAAGAACAGGTAGCTGCTGCGTTTTATAAGTGCTTCAGCATTCAAGCGGTGGCAAACTGGCTAAATGGGAAGAAGAAGTACCATCTACAATAAGGAAGCCCACAAGGGATTTTGAGTAGGACAATCTAATTTTCATAATTTTTGCCAATCTGAATTTAATAGTTAGTAACTGTGTTTCAGGAGTTGCCTGGTGCTTTGAGGCACTGATGCATATTTTGTGCATTTGTGTCGTATATTGGACATTCAGAGTGTTTGCCACTGACAGGTGCTAGAAGGAACTATCTATGTCTCCACTGTCTTATTTACAGGTAGAAACAATTAATATTTTTGTTCTTCATCCAGTGCTGCTGCTACCTGTAAACATTTTCATCTTCAGAATTCTGCCCTTTCATAGTTTCCAAATGTGGCATTAGACTAGATCAGTAAAAAATGGGTTTATGTTTTGAGCTGGGCCCCTTTAAGTGTTAAAACAGAAGCAAACATGGAGTAGCTCCATGCAAATAATAAAAATATCCTTCATAAAAGATAAGAAATTAAAGGACTACTGAGAAACATTTAAGCCAGCTGTCACATATCAGATAATGCCAATTCACAGAACTCGAAGACAGCATAATTTTCCTGGAAGTGAAGTAGCATAGTCATACTCTGGCTCTTTCAGTGGAGAACAGGATAAAAAAATGAAAAAGGGTATTTGGCTTATCTTCTGCTAAAGCCTTTGTGCAATTCATTAAGCAACACTTATCTAAAATTATAGTGTAGGGCATTTGCCAATGTTTTCATGACCCAGTGAAAACATAAAGAGGCACTAAACCCAGCTGGTCATTAACTCTCCTGTTAATGCTCTGGGCTGATTCACACTGTCTATTATACCCGTTTGGATTTGACTTCACTGAGCAATTAAAGTGCCTTGGAGAACACATTTCTTTTGGTTTGTTCTGAAAGTCAGGCTTATATGCTTTACATCCAGTCTGGGACTGTGGTTTCACCTGAAGCAACACCCTATTCCAACCATTCCTGCAAAGACTCTGTTCAAAGTGCAGATTTTGTCCACAGGATGTTTAAAAATCCATTCTTCTATTACAAAAGGAATAAAAGAAATGGTAGTAAAAATGGTTACATAGTTATTAAACATTCCGATAATCTTTAATATTGGGAAGTTTTGTTTCATCCTTACAGACTGGCTGTACAGTGGTACAGTTTGCACATACTGCCGTTTAATTAGGTTTTTGCAATATCTGGAAACCACTGCTGTCTTGTGGACAGTATATAGAATAATAAGAATAATGTAGCAAGTCAAACACAAATCACATTTCTCTGTTTATCAGCCTTTTTCTAATTAGATTTTCATGAACTTGAAATCAAATGTTAAAAACTCACATTTTATGCTTAAATTTAAAAAACATTAAAATAGCACTAAATCAATGGTAGTTTCTGTTAGAAGTTGCAACTTGTAACTTATCATGATAAATTCACTGCAGGAAAGTATAGGAAAATTAAAAACAGAGTCATATTGGATTTTTGTCTTTGGAAAATTTCTTTTCAACTTAATTGCTGCCATATCCTGGATAGGATAACTGAAAACGCCAAATTTTCCCTGTCCCTATGTTTTGACTCCATTTCAAGTGGCAGTCCTTCGTGCTCAAGAGAAAGAACCCCACTTTCTCTTCCTGCCTTTTGTCCTACAGTGTGTCATCCAGGCACCTTGTCCATACATTGCGCTTGTGGAGATGAGGTTGCTTCAGCGACAGCACACCCTTGATTACACACCCCATAATTACAGAAGTCTCAGTCAGTTTGGAAGTTTTACTAGGTTTTTATTCATCTGCGATATGCTGCTCTGCCATCCACCTCTTCAGTTCTCACAAGGCTGCTGGAAACCCTCAGTGGAGTCACTTTTAGAACATTCACTGCCATCCTTTGGGATGAAATATCTGTAGATTAGTCCTGGGTAGTCAGTCACCTACCCAACCCACAGCACAGAAACTGGCTGGTCTGTTAACCGTCCCATAGACTTGCCAGGCAGCTGGGCAATAACTAAGTTGATATTTGCTTTTCAAAGAATGTATGAAGCAATAATAGAGTGTAACTGCAGAAGAATAAAATTGGAGCTACCTATACTGCATTGTAAAACCTGATTTTCTTTCTGTTAAAGCAGCCCATTTTTGGTGATACCTAACTTATAACTCTGCTTTTTTTTTTTCAGACATGGAGATGACTTGATTGTGACACCATTTGCTCAGGTAGGCACAACTTTGCCATATTTCTCACATGGTCTTGTAATTTAAAGACGAAATGGCCAAACCAGTTGTTTTCTGTTGTTGATATTATATGTTTGATTAAAACAAGAAAAAGTGTCTCAACAGAAAGTCATAAACCTCTCACTCTGTTATCTATACCTCTCTTTCTTAACGCTTTTTTGATTATCTGAAAAGTTGAAGTGCAACAGCATGATAAACACCTTTGATCTCTTTCCAAATACTGTAGCAGACTGTCATGATTAAGAGAAATCTCTGATTCCTGTTATTCTCTTATTTTTCTAATTACAATTTCTCCATTTGAACATCTTTTATGCATTAAGTATAATGAAATTTTTAGACATGAGATAATTTTTACACAGAACACTTATGTTCCTTTACAAAACCAGGGTTTTTTTTTCTGTTCAGATTCTGGTTTATACAATACCAGCTCAAAATTCTTTACAATTCAGATAAAAATGCACAGTTTTTCACAATAGAGCTGCCTTATAAAGCATGGAAAGTTAACATTGCTATTCCTTGAACTTATGATGATGGATTTTACTCCAAAACAGATAGGAATTACAGTCAAATCACTGTAATTATGAAGTCATATGTGATTGAAGGTGAATGGAAAGAGAAAGGTTGAGTAACACAGCAGTCTCAAGAATAAAGTGGCAGCTACAGCCACACTTTACAAGTTGCTTTGGCCGAATAACAAGCAGTTAAAATAATATTAATTTAATAGTTTATTATATTTAATTATATTGTAAACAGATGCAGTGTTTATAAAACTTAATTAAGTCCTTAATATGAATAAAACAATCATCTTTTATTAGCAGAGAAAAGATTAAGCTAGGGCCTTTTATAAAAGTACTCTGAAATCTCCACTGTACCCTGAGCATGCAAATTTGATGACAAATATAGTTGGTTTTAATCCATGATGAATTAAAAATAAGTCAGTTTGCTTCCTGATTTTTGGAAAGAAAAACATAATGAAATTAACACTTTTTAGTTAGAATGTTTTTTTATTATCTTAACTCATTTGGACATTACCTCCAATAGCTTGAACAATTCCAGTCATTGCTAGTTCTTGAATATTTTCTGTTACAAGCTTTCATTAATTTATCCTTTTTTCTTCAGTGTCCTACCCCCTTCCTACCTCCTGTATAAATTTAAGGTGTTACGAAAAGAGGCTTGTGCACTCCTCAGCTCCAGATGTCTGAAACCCAGCTTCCCATGCTGCTTTTGTTATTCTTCAGATGGGTTCACCAGGAATCCAGCCCAGTCTGGGCTGAGAAAAATGGTCAACTTCTGCAGAGACACACCAGTGATTAGTGTTGCTGCTTTCTCCCATTTCCAGCCTAGTTCAAATCAGCTCATGGTTCCTCTCTGGCATCAGCTGAACTACCCTGACAGAGAGGTTCATCTTATTACCCTTACATGACACAAAATTTGTTGAGTGTTATCCAACTGCCTTCGAAGAGACTACCTATGCCACTTATAGCAAGAAGACACTCTTCTCTACTGCATTCAATCTCTGCTGTTTTGCATGAAATTAAGTCCAGAAAGGAAGCAATTAATCTGTATTGTCTTTCTCAATTTGTAAAGCTTGTAAGAGCCTGCAGACTTTTCCCACCTTCTCAGGGGATACCTTCCTCTTTCTCTGGCCTTCTGGACTAAGGCCCCAGATCAACTGTGCCTCTTAGAGGAGACACTTTTACTTTTCCTGGCAGTCTAGGCAATCTCATTCCCTTTGTCCTTTGGCGTTTATGGGGACTGAACTGCAAATGAAGATTCTGTAATTATTTCTTATGCATGAAGTCTTAGACTTGAATGGGCTATTATCTTCCAAATTCAAATGCTTTTATTGTTATTTTAAAGAACTAAGTAGTATTAAGTAAAAAACTCCTCCTCCGCAAGTCAGCCTGCCTTCAAACAGATAATGAGTTGTTTACGAGGGGAACAGAAAAAAAGAAACAAACTACTGCCCTCGTTAAATAATAGCCAAAGGTTCCAGACTAACAAGCCCAGGAAGCCTTTTACAGTGGTTTTGCAATGTGCTTACCTTTTTCTTTCAGCACAGTGGAGCAGAGATAGATCAGTCTCACTTGTGCAGAAATTTATACTGAAACCACTTTTTTTGTTCCAGGTTCTGGCCAGCCTGCGTACTGTCCGGAATAACTTTGCTGCATTAACCAATTTACAAGACCGGGCACCCAGCAAGTGAGTGTCATTTTTTGGCCACTGAACTTCAGTGATACTTTTTTAATGTAAAGACAAATAAGAAGACAAATAGATGTTGCAGATTTCAGTCTGTTCCACCAAACCTGCATAAAATGTTGATGACGAATAAGTTTATTAATCCCCTGAAGATATTATACTTGGTAGCTGAGACAACAGCCCCCTTGCCTTCTAACTGATCTTGCGTTGCTGCCCTTGCATAAACTTGGAGCAGGTTTTTGCAGCTTATTTATTTTCAATAAAGTAGTCGCATGTCTGAGATTATTCAAAGATGATCATTCAGGCAGAGTCTGAGTCTTGCAAATGAAACAGAGTGAGCAGACAGGTACAGTCACTGAGAGCTGCTTGCATGATCTGAACCTAGAACTGTACCTAACTCATCCAAGATAGTGATACCCTAACTTATCCACAGTAGTTCATAACTGTAGATGAGCCATTAGAAATATGATCTTTCTCCAGTCATGTTACAGCATCACTGTTAAAACTAATGTTAGTTACACTGGCAAATGTAGTGAAGTCATTTCCCTCACCCGAAATACGCATCTTGAGAGCTAGAAGTAATTAGCATTCCAAAGAAAGGAAAGCCTTTGTATATGTTTATAAATCACATTTCAAACTATGTATAAGCTCTAGGTGTGATTAGGCAGGCTTTAAACAAACCTGTAAGTTCCTAAAATATTCCTGTCCTGGAGTTCCCAAATAAATTCCCAGGTAATGTATTTCCATTATATTGTTCAAGGATTCAGTCATCTGTGAGTTTATCAGGCTTAAACCTTTTCTCATTTCCTTTTTGATAGACGATCACCAATGTGTAGCCAACCATCTATTAACAAAGCAACTATAACAGGTAAGAAGTATTTATAAAAGCATCTAACTGAAAAATGCATTTTATAGTAATAAACTTATATTTCTTCATGTCCTTATATCTGTTTTATTAAAGAGGTTTTGAGTCACATAGTGACTCAAATTGGTGACTTCTAGTGTTCTATCATGTTAACTTCTGATTTCTAGTTTATCATTTTAGTTTTAAGTTTTTTCCCAATTCTGTTTCTTTATATACCAGTGTGTGACTGTGTCATGAATACATTCATCAGCAACTTTTTGCAAAGAAATCTAGTAGAAAAAACTGATATGAGGAATGCATTGATCTTTCTTTTTGGGACATAGAGTTCTGTAGCTATACAGGCACAAAGCCTTCACATTAAAAAAGCTCTGACTTAGAATGGTAAATCCTATTTCTTTAACATTTGTATGAGGGAGAAAAAAATCCTTTTAAAAGATAATATTATTGCAAAGGAAACATTGACTTAAAAACAAGACTAATGTTGTGACAGTGTAAATTACATTAATATTTTGGAAAATTTTACCTCACACTACTTTTGTTTATCTTTATGACAACTTGGTCTTAGGTGTCTTATGGGAATATACTTTATTGGACCCCATATTTTTTATATCATGTTAATTCACAGGTTCTTATACTGTGTAATTTTCCAGATAGTTACTTTCTCTATTGTGTTCTGGCAGCGTAAAAGAACATTTGCTTTTATTCTTTGTGAAAGTATACTTATTAAACAGGCAAATTATAATTTAAACCAGGAATACAATTTTCCATAATTTTCAAAATACCTCGTCTTTTTAATGGAATTATACATTTGTATCTCTAGGAAAAAGTGGTACTTCAGCAATTTTGAGGAGAAGTGTGGCTTTTCAATGTTGAATAGTTTCTGCCTTTAGGCTCTAGAATGTGTTAAAATCAATGGGTTTTTTCAACTAACTTCTCACAATATCCATATTTACCTTAAAAGGACCCAGTCTTGGCAGTGCTGAACAGTTTTGTTCTCCTAGGAACTCATCATACAATGTGAGCATTTGTGTGTAGGGCTCATCAGGGAGCAGAAGGTTAAGTCTTTAAATCTATTCTATAAACAGAAAGACATCATGTTAATTAAATAACAGAAAGAAGATATAGATAAATATGTAGATCAATTATATTAATGGTCCTTGGTTAAGATATTTCTTGAAGAAGCAATTTTGAGCACTGGTTTCAAATTGCTCTCTATAAGCCATTTCAGTTATGGATACTATATCTATTTCTGATTTTGTGATTTGTCTCATAGCAGAGTAATCCAGAAGTATGTTAACTGGAGATAGAGATACTCAAAAATAGAGCTCTTTCCTTAACTCCAAGGGACTAACTTTAGAAAACCTGTAACAGTAAAATTCATGACAGTAAAAGAAAATAAAATATCCAGAAGAGAAGATGCACATGCAGGTGAACACTATCTTACATGCTCTCCCACAGCTATTTGCCTAAGGTCAGCTTCTCTTCCCCAGCAGGAGAAGCTGTTCAGACAGCAGGACCCAAGACACTCTCTGTTGGAAGGTGCTGTTTCTCTTTTTAAATTCTCCCTGATCTGAAGGTTTCCATTCAGTTAATCCTCAGAGTATACTCTACATGTCAGCCATAAATCATCTGAAATTTTGAAGTTTAGAAAGAAAGTACTACAGTCAGCTCTCCAATTAATCTAGAAAATTCATCTTTGACGATAAATTCAAAGGCAGAAGGAAAAGGTAAAGAATAGTAAGAATAATTTAGTCTAATTTAGTTTAATCTGATTTCTCAAAGATGCCGCTGGAATTGCTGTGTCCAAATTATGCATTGAACTGGATAATCTGGGGTCAGTGTGCACTGGATATAAGTGGTTGAAAGACTTCAATGATATAGCAAAGATATTATGCCACGATAAAGCATGAAAATGCCTACAATTCATTTTGACTGTTGGATGGAGATTGAGGCTGGGTGCTATTTTTGCGTGAAAGGGTTTGCCCGTTCTTAGTTACAAGCTGTATTCGATATTTCCATGGCAACAAGTTTAATGGCATAGGTGCAGAAACATGCATAGGTTTGTTCTTGGGGCATATAGAATTCTAGTAAAACATGTTTCACTACAGCAGTATGTTAAGAAGGAAGACATATTAAAAACACTTCTGCTGCATTTCACAGTATAACTGAAAACCCTTTCAGATGCTGCTAAGCTTTTTGAATTCTTGTGAGAAATGTTCAAACTGTAGCTTATACAGATCCTTCCTACTGAGAAATCCTCCTGGTTGCGCTGTTCTCAGAATTTGTGTCATGGAGTATCCAGAACAATATACCAGCCAGAGTAAAGCCCCGTCATGTCACCCAGATGGCTCAGCTTGCAATCTCAGCAAGAACTGATTGGCAAGGTAGCAAACTAGATGACTGGAGGGCACAGTGTCACTAAGCTATATTGGTGATAAACCAGAAAACAGACACTTAAAATGGAGATTTTATGTTGCTAAACTTGCTGGAAGATGTGTCTTTTCTATTCAGTATGTCCACATGAATCTCTTTTGGAAACTGTGTTGAAAGAAGCTAATGAATATCAATGACATACTTGAAGTTCATTATCAGAAAACCATGCTATAGCGTGCTGAGTGTTCCTTTTGCAGACAAATTAGGGGGTAGGAGATGGGAACTTTTCATGTAACAACAGAATTTTTAGATGGCACTTTTCATGCTTGCTTTAGACTCTAGGATGTAAAGATCTGTTTTAACTATAGTCAGTGTGAATAAGCAGAAATGAAAGCTTACTGCTGTTACAAGTCTTCAAAGGGATATTAATACCCTACAAGTGCCATCTCTCTCCCATGATTAAGACTAGCTTGGGATAACTCAGTTTGCTGAATAGTTCTCCCATGCTTGATGTTCTGTAGTTCAACCAAAAGAGGGGTTTCTCTCACTTTGAAACATACTAGTGTTTAATTTCAAACTGACAGTAATTCTCTTAAAACAACCAGTGAAACACAAATATTTCATTTTCAAAAAAATGAGACTATCTGTGACTCAAGAATGGACCTTGCCAGTTTTATACTATAATTCTGTGCACTCATCCAGTCCACACTTCCAGAGTTTGCTTATGAGGGTATTGTGAGAGACAGCGTTGAAGGCCTTGCTGAAGTTACTGCATGAGACCTCACCTGGAGTACTGCATCAAGATCTGAGACCCCTAGCATAAGAAAAACTTGTACCTTCTTGAGCCAGTCCGGAGGAAGCCATGAAGATGATCTGAGACGGCTGGAGCACCTCTCCTGTGAGGACAGGCTGATAGAGTCGTGTTGTTCTGTCCAGAGAAGTGCAGGTTCCAGGGTGATCTTATTGTAGCCTTCAAGTACATAAAGGAGCCTAGAGGAAAGCTAAAGAGGGAGTTTTTACAAGGGTTTGCCATGATAGGACAAGGGGAAAGGGCTTTAAGGTGAAAGTGGGCAGATTTAGATTAGATATTAAGAAGAAATACTGAGGGTGGTGAGGCACTGGAACAGGTTGACCAGAGAAGCTGTGAATGCCGCATCACTGGAATTGTTTGAGCAGAGGTTTTGAGCAACCTGGTCTAGTAGAAGGTGTTAGAACTAGATGATCTTTAAAGTCTCTTCCAACTCAAACCATTTTATGATTCTATGAATTCTAAGGATAAAGAAAAATAAACAGATTTATATCTTGCAGTCCAGAGCATATTTAGATTTAGCTTCCATTGAAATCCCTCCATCTGATCCATGAAGTTCAGTAACCAAGCAGCAACACAGATCTCCTTTGTTTTAACTAGTTTCAGCTGTTTCATTTTTGCTAAACAAGCTTACAATTTTTCCAACAAGTGTTTTGAATATAGGATTGATAATCATCAACTTAAGTGGGGTTGAACAGTTCTAGTGGAGTTGAGACAGTTCCCCACCATTAATGTGAAAAGCACTTTAAAGTGACCTGTATATTGTTTTCTTAAACAATCAATAATATTTTTCATAAATAAAACAGATTCAGAAAATAGCCATATTTACATCAGGTACTCTTTTCAGTTAATCATTAAAAGGCCTTATCTAGGTCATGATAGCCAAACAGAGAGTTATCTCACTTATAGCCTTGTTAGCCACAACACAAACAAAATAATATTGCTTTGTGAGATACAGGGCAAAAGTTACATTCAGACTGAAATTCATTCATACATCCCTTGACCCGTAGTAAGGAAGGTATGCAGCTAACAGGTGAGGCATCAGAGAGACGGAAGTCTGCTCCCCACCCAGACTTTCACGGTCACTTCCTCATTTTTGGGGGTGAATTAGCAGCTTTATCCCTTGCATATGCAGAGTTTGTCAGCATTTGATATTAATAAATGGAAGCCATATTTGCTTGCATCCATAAAAAGTTTCTCTGTGTCATAGCTGGTGCAGCACTTTCGTGTGCTACAGTGAAAAAAAAACAACTGCTTAAAAGGAGTCATTTAGTAAACTGTTTTTCCTTTTCAGAAGGAATTGTCTCCAGTTCAGCTCCATCAGTTTAGGGAAGAGGTTGTTATTAACAGGATGCAACTATGAAGGCTTGCTGAATGCTTTATCCATCTTGTTTTGTAGAGTTTTAATTAATGTTGCAAAACTTTTTTAACTGAAGGACTTCAGATGAAATCTAGATGTAGGGCTCTTTTAGTGTCGGTGGGCTTGTAAAACAGTGATTATCCTTGAGGTAGAATAGCAGGAAGAGGACTGACACGGTTTTGAACCAGATAAGCTGTTCATGTATCATCTCACATTCAAGGAAGTAATTAAAACCAGGGCACAAAATAGAATGCTCTCTATATTTGAATAGTGCCTTTCAGCACTGATACCCGATAGGCAAATATGTAAGCTTTCATAAAATAGAAAGTTAAAAAAAGAAGTATAAGTCGTGGTTTACAACATTCCTGGCAAGGATGCCCATGTAATTAAAACTAACCACCTGAATCAAAAACTAGAAAATAAAAGTAGATGTTTTGCAGTGTGTAGACAACAACACTTGGCCCTTATGTATGAATTCAATTTTTCAACAGTCTGTTTTGGTAGAAATATGTGGTGGTTATCAAAGTGCATAGAGACTAGAATGCATCATAGGGCTGACCTCTGCTTGTTATCTTCATCTAGCATTTCGGGTTACTTTTTCATAAGACTGCAGTGTAGTACAGCCTTGATTTTGTTACAGAAGCACATATTTTGGAGTTAGAATAGGGATCCATTTAAAAAGAAAACCTGAGAGGCATTATCAATCTTCACATCAATAATCTGCCATGTAACCCCACATAAATCTTTGCTTCTTACTTTTAAATTGGTCTCACATTTAGCTGCATCAGTAAAAGTTTCACCCAAACTGTCCACTTCATTGGAAAGAGAGACAGGGTGACAAGCTTCATGTGCTTCTTCTCCTTTCAGCCTGTGTCACTTACAGGCACTGGTAGTGTAGCACAACAGACAACTGTACATGACCCCAGGCTGTATTTATTGTATTAATAACAGCAGCAGAACAACTGAAAAGAATGAAATGTGGTTTGGTTTTTAGGACTGAGTTGCAAAAAATCGCAAAGAAAAATAGGACTTTTGCCTATGTAATTTTTCTCATTCCTATTACAAATGCTGTCCTTTGTCTGATGAATACAGAAAATAAAACTGAAGTAGATGTGGTTTCTGGTATGACTGTTGGATGCAGTCTGAGTGTACCTTCTTTTCACATCTTCATCCAGCTTCTGACATTTCTGATCAGGGACACATTATCATCTGGCCAATTTAAAAGATATATTTGAAAGCAGATATTTTTTTCCTTTAATAGATTACTGAGAAACTGGCCTATTCAAGCCTATTCACTTTCCTGAGTATCCACTTAAAAAATTAAGGGCTACATTGATATCACCCATTAAAGTGCATAAGTTCTGCTTTTAATATATGCAGGTGCCTGAGTAAGGAGCCTGAACACAGCAGTAAATCAGAGGGACCAGAAGCCACGGTCAGACAACCCTGGAGAAAAGCTACAACAAAGCCTCCCTTTTCTGTATTTTCACTCTCTGACTTCATGTATTTTGCTTTACATTCTGCAAAATGACTCCTCTTCAGCTGAAAGGTGTAATACCAGGTCTGGTGGTGGGAACATCCACTTGTGCCTACTGCACTTTCTCAGGAACTAGGATTAAAAATTTCAAGGATAAGCAATGCCTAAAATTCAGTCTTCTGCTCTCAGGCCAGAAGTTACAACATATTCATGCAAAAAGATCTCTTATTCCAACGTTAGGTAACTCAACTCAGAAAATATTTGGTAGTGGGAACTGGGAAGCATGGAAGCAACTGACTGGCATACAGTCAGGTATTTAGACACTCGCCTGTGCTTCATGCTTCCAGTTAGCTGTCTTGGTATCAAACCCCTCTGAACAACCACAGGCATTCATTATAGTCAGGGAAGGCAAGCAGGTGTCTCAGGGATTCCACGTGCTCTGCAGATGCCCTAAACCCTCACACTGCCTGTGCAAAATCTTGAGTTATCCAATGGACATTACTTGGTGTCACTATCCGTAAGAGACACCAGCAGTGGGCAGCGTAGCATAGTCCCAAATATACTAAAATATACTTGACCAGAAACCTGTCAGGGGAGAGCTGCAGCAAAAATTTTACCAAATTGACTTTGGGGCTTTGGGAGGAATAATGGGAGGCAATGAAAGAGCCAGTAGTTCTTACTGGAGAGCTCTCACTTGAAATGTTAAATGTGCCAAGGTATGACTTTAAAATTTCCTCATCAAATCCAAATCATAGTACTCAGCCAGGTTTTCAGTGCTTTATGACTGTTTCTTTCTGTTAATAGAATTGGAAAATTTATGTGTTTTTGTCAGAGTCCTTAATCAGCTCACAGTTAAGAAGATTCATGTCTATATTGAGTAGAAGCAAACTTTTGTTGTACTAGTAAAGTCTTGATTTTTTTTCCCATTATGATGATATTCTAAGTTAATGAAGTAGCTGTGGTCACATGCATAAAATTTTAGTTGTTATGAAATATTAAAAATTCCCAAATATTTACATTGAAATGCTAGCATAAAATTGCCAGTCTGATTAGTTCTTCCTTCTGAACACAGTATTTTAAATTAATTTCTATGGCTGATATTTATATTTGAACATTTAAATTAGACATGAAGTTGGACAAATGTTAAGCCAAATAAAAAATAAAGATGAGAGACAAAAATTTAAGGTAGTCTCTCCTAAGTCATAGGATACTATGATAAAAATAAAAGGTTTATTTCCCTAATTATAATGAGCAAAATAGGATTATATTAAGTGAATTTTGCCCCTAGGTAACTTACCACTATGGTAAAAAAAATGTGAATTAAATCAGGAATGTATTACAGAAGTGACTACTGGATTAGCAAGCATTTACAAATTCCGCTTGTATTAAGTCATATGCTAATAGCTTATTTAGTGCACATACTGTAAGAATTATTGACTAATTAGTCTTTAATTTAAGGAGTGCAAAGGTGACTAGAATAAAAAGCCTAGAAAGAAGTCTGTGCCATAGAAATGAAGGAGAAAATCAAACAAGAGTTTCAAAACCTGGAAAGCTGAGCTAACTAGATGTTATCAGTGGGATTTCAGAAGCTCCAACAGGTGACAGCAGGCAGCTAATGGGAAAGAAAACAGTATTTGTTTGGGGAAGAATCTTTAATACTGTTGTGGTATCATTATTGTAGATGTGGTTTGTTTTGCTATTAATATTACTAGGTTTGAACCCTGTTTTTCAAAGGGAAAAGGAAAAACCAGAATTTTGTGTAGGTTCGTTTTTTTAATTGGAGGTCAGCAAATACAAGCAATGGCAAATGATACCTGACCCCCAAACTGTGTTTTGTATTCTGCCCTTTCTGTTTCCTTTTTGATTCCTTTCCAAAAAGAGACCTGTATGATCTATTTCAGCATTTCAGCTGCAGAAATATATTTATTCTCCAGTGGCTTCCTCCTTTTCAATTTTTTTTTGTGGGTTTGAGGGTAAATCTCAAAACATTTTTGGCATATCAGATATAAGATAAAGAGAATTTGAATCTCGTCAAATTTCATCTCATAAATCTCATTACAATCTCATCGGTTTGTTTGAATCTCATCATTCCTCGTTCAATCTTCAGTTCTGAAACACTATCACATAAAGGAGGTGGGCAGAGAAGGGTCAGTCCTACAGCAATATATGTTTTTGTAGTTTGAGGTGATATTTTCAAAAAGCAAGCAGCTGACATCGATACTATGCAGATGACTTTCATATAGGAAAGCAACAGTCAAGTGGTTGAACCATGTAGTTCTTACATGCTTCTGCTACTTGGAAACGTATGTAAGCATGTTACCTATCAGCCATAGATATTCACTGTATGACACTGTGAAACCAAACTCTGATTGCCTTGCTTCTGCTGATTGTCACGATAAAATCTGCAAGTTTTGTTTTGCTAAGTAAAATCTGAAACTGCAGCACCAATTAGTCTTTTACAACACTTTTCTTTGGTCTAGTGCAGTTCCACCCTCCTTGCAGATTTATAATCCCTTGAATTCTGTTTATCATCACCTTTTGTGTTTGGGTTATTTCTTCCTTAGGAGGCAGAGGTGGCTGTATGATGTGATGCAGTGAAAAGCCATGGTGTGGGAAGACACCAGGAAGAAAAAGGCTACTTGTAGCCTCAGTACACACTCCAAACCAGAAGGGCAAAATTCTGTTCCACAAATACTATTGTCTAAATATACCGACTGAAACACAGAGTTGATGCTCAAAGGAATAAATGTTGCTTCAAAATTTGTTTGTGCTTCAACAATATGTTTGTGGTAAGACCTGGTGTGCTGAAATACTTGCCAGTTCTACTTTGAAAACTCTTTTCTCCAAAAAAGACGTTAGTCTTCTCTATAAAAGAAAGACTATGAAAATTTCACCTATTTTCCAAGAATTTCTTTGAAGATTGGTTGTTAAAATAAATAGGTATTTCTACTTCATAATATACACAGGTTTACTCATACGCATTTGTTTTTGAAAACTATATGCTTTGATGGTTCTGTGAGAGGCCGGTACTGCAAGCATTATTTCCAATCACAGCTCAATCCTGCAGAGCTGAATTATAAAACATTTACTATGGCCACATTACCTCTGCAAAATAAAAAAGGTTTACGTAAGTATTCTAAAGACTAAAATTCCATAGAATAAAATCAAAATATAATAAAATTTTTCTGAACAACTGTAGTTCTTTGACTGAGGGTAACAACTCCATCAGCCAAAAATACACCATAAAATAATCCATCTTACTCCTAAGAGAATGTAATTAATGTAAATTTTTTTACAAGTTCAGCAAGTTGGTGGAAAAGGCAGATTACCATTTTTCTGAGTTACTGATTAGCTCCTCATCTGGCAGTGCTTAGACAAGGTTATTTGGAAGCTACTGTTAATATTTCAGTGCAGGGAAAGAGCTTCCTTAGTGCATTCTCAGGCAGCCTTGCAAATGAGGAGAACTACAAGACGTATAAATACCCCTCAGCTCATTCTGTTAAATGAGCAGACACCAACAGAAGTGTGGCTTTCATCCACCAGAATAAATGCTCAGTGTTAGTAAATCTCCAGGCTAAAGCCAACTCTCTCACAGCTTCATGGCTAGCAGATTAAAGCTGGTTTAGCTATGATTCCTGGCATGAGTAGAAACATACCTTTAAATAAAACTATCACACATGTAAAGTCCATACTAGCCACTTTCCTTTTCAGAAGATTGCTTCAGCAGTTCTCAAACTTGTCTCTGTGTTGTGTTGCTGGTTGTGCTGCTGAAGGATGGGCTGTTACCAGATGCTAGTCAGGATCATTAGAAAAGGCTTTAGTCTGTGCAACCAGCACAGTAAACTAAAGCATGAACTGTTTCATAGAAAAGATTGTTCCCCACATCTAATGAGTTGTTTAATTGTGAAGTTGTTTAGCAGAGGAACAGGACTCAGAAAACAGTGTTCTTGACTTTGTTCACTTCACACAATCTGTTCTGTTAGCTGAGGCTGGAAACGGAAATTGTTCTTTAGAGGGGCAGGAGGAGGGGGAAGGGGTTCTGCTTACTGTATTCTTCTGTGAAGACTTTCTCCATGAAGAGAAAGTTATTCCACTATTTCTATCTGGCCATATTTCAAGGCTTCAATTTTCACTTCTTGTAATACAAAAACTTGGCTTTGGTGTTACTAATACTTTGGAAATGTGTAGCTGAGAATAAATGTCAGGCTCTCCTATGAAGTGGAAATGTTAGCACAACAGACTGTAGTCCATCACAGCTGTAAATTGGAGTGTAATTTCAAGGCTACTCCTACGGCAAAGAGCATGGATCAGCAGCTGTCATTGTGCATGAGTCTATTAGGTCGTTTTATCAGAAATACCCAGCTAAAGATTACATTTGAGAAAATAAATATCCTTTGGCTACTAATTCTGGGGAAAAAAAATTACCTGGCTTCTAATTTCAAAATTGTTTTACTATTTTTAATATATTGTTATCCCATCCTGAAACACTGTACATATTTACTTCATATAGGTTGTTACCTGCCAGTTCAATGTTCTACTACTTTCATATTAGACTCAAAATCATTACAAGGCTATTGTTTTAAATATACCAATAAGAAGAGTAAATTTTAAAATTTTGTTTACACCTGTAAATGCACAGACAAAGCACTTTATATGGTGTAGGGACTGTTTCCTGATAGTCTTTACTGCTATATTGATCATCGTAGATGGATTCTATATCCTAGACAAATAGAAGTCTTATCTCATTTGAAAGAGTTACGCAATCAGAATTGTTTTTTGTAAGCTTAGACTCAGAAAAGTCCCAATAACTTTTGAATTTCTTTTGACATCTTTACACAAACAAAGACAAATATATTCTTTTCCCAGAGCCGGAGACTCTTGAGTTCATCACAGGCAGTAGCAGTGGACTTCTGCCATGAAACTCTGCATTCAGAGCTGACAGTTCCACTGGATCTTAAAACTATTGTATTCAATATAAACAGAATTCAGGCAAAATTGTTTTCCAAGATTCTCTCATTGAACATTATACATGAAGCTTAACCATTTTTTAAAAGTATATTTTAATGAGTAGAAATCTGGGTTTCATTTCACTCATTTCTCAGTTACTGCTCTTGGTTTGAATGTCCACTCTGGGATTGAAGGAACAACCCCAGTGAGTAGAACTTGATTAAGCTTTTCAGGCCTGACCAAGATTTGACTTAATTTTTCCTTTTCTCTTTCTCTGGATTTTCACCTTGCTACACAGGTGGCATGAATGATAGCAGTCCTGTCACAACTCCTCACTTGGTACTATTGTGGTTGTTTTCATCGAAAAAGCTGATGACTGGCCTGTATTTGCAGCTTTATTGCTGTGTCTGGAAGAGTGACAACAACAGCAGGCCAATTTTAAAAATTAAGGAATTTAGTCATGGCTTTAGGGAGCTCTCTGTAAACGGATTAAGCCTGCTTGCTGCAAACCATTTTTGACAGTTTTTTCAGTCATTTTTAAGCAAAGGCCAACTGTAGCTTAATCCTGTTGATGCAGCAGGACATGTTTATAACACATCTGGCCTTCTGAAGAAGAATCACTATTTTGAATAACGGAGATATAGGACAGGCTCTGTTTTTCTATCTCCTCCCTTACATTTTCTTCATTCTTGCAAGACACAGCTGCCACCATGAGCAAGAATAATATATGACTATCAGATTAATAAAATGCTATATTTCCACTCCTTTCTCTTATAATTAAACCTTTTTGAGCCCTCTTGGCTTCTGTAGAAATTACTCACTTCCTGTAATTGAAAAAAAATGCATCTGAAATTAATGATGTGCTTACTTAACAGAAGAGGAACATGTGTAGTTTCTGTATGCTTTTTCTATCTCCTTTCCCATGCATAGCCATCCACTTGAAGTAAAGCTTTCTAAAACATAAGTAACAACTGTATTTGTGAAGTGCAGATATTACACTGAAACAATGCAAGAACCTCAGCAGCAGCAGGTGTGACTACAGCTCTGCCAGTCTGCTACGCTTTGCCTTTGCAAGTCCGTCAAAGTGCCCCTTCCCACTTTGTGGGCTGAAGTCATACACAGAGCCAACAGCTGTAATTATTTGGAAAAGTAATGGAGATTCAAGTGTTTTTGCTAGGACTGAACATTTGGCTCTCACTTCTTGGGTGGGTGGGAGTGCTAATAATTCATTACGTTCACAGTAACAGTGCATCAGTTGCAAACTCTGTGCTAAAATGTATCTGAGTGTAAATTCAGAAACAATTCAGGAATTGGTATTAGTGTGTAAAAAACCTGGGGCTTAAATGATGCTAATACATTTCATTCAAAGTGGAATTTTGCTTTAGAGACAAGGACATATATTGGGGTAATTTTGTAAAATTGATTTTGTTGGGTTTTGGACATACGCATATATATAGAATATGTTGCGGGGGTGTAGGAAACACAGGAGGGTATGGATACATAGTAAAGGTTTGGACAGGAGAGGAAAGCTTGTAAGAACAGATATTTTGGGACATTTATAGTAACAGTTGATAAGGATAACTGGCAATCAGCCGAGTCACATGTTATGAGGTACACAGCAGACTGACACACTATATGGATGCTGCAAATTGCAGTGTAAATCCCATAAGACTTGATATCACCAAGCCAGTCTGACAAACTAATCACTGTCCTCCTCTCCCACAGTTTTCCCACCAGCTCAGACTTGGAATGTATTTTATCTCATAAATTCTCAGAAGGTCTTTTTCCTTTTTGTTTTCCATAACACAGTGTCTGCAGTTTGATGCAATATCCTGCCTCCATATCAGTGGCATTGACCTCCCAGCTGCCACACACACTTCTAATGCCTGTTCTTTCCACACTGTTTTCCCAGCATCATGTGGAACGTTCAAGCATCGCATCCATATAGCTAAAATACTCCCAAAGGAATGTCAGTTGTCAAACCCCGCCACCTCTGGTGCCAAAATAACCATACGGTGTCAGGTGCTTCTCATTCTTCTGCTGCTGTAGTTAGGTGGGATGCCATGGAAAACAGATGCTAGGTGTGGCACGAAACTGCCATGGAATGAGAGAGACTCGGCCTCTCGGGGGTGCATGTTTTAGACACTTCGGCTGCAAGCCATATTTTTCAAACCTACGACGCCTTTAGGAAAACAACTTTTCCCTGGCTCTCGACTGAGCTCCCCGTGGTGCCGGCTGCCCGGAGGTCCCGCGGCCCGCCGCCTGCTCAGCCCGTGCTCCCCCGGCACACGCTCCGCCGATCGCGGGACGAGAGCCAGCTGCGGGCCGGGTGCCCGTGCGAGGGAAACGCGGCTCGTCCTGCGCCGGACGCTGCCGGATTTGGGACAGGGGTGGACGGGGCGAAGCCGGCCTGAGGGCACGTCCCGGAGGCTGCGGCGGCAGGCGGCGCGACAAGCGATGGCACTGACTCCAGCGGGAGCCGGGGTGCGGAGCGGGGAAGGGGCGCTCGGAGCGTCCGTCCCGCTTCTCCGCCGCTTCTGACGCGGGCTGTGCCCGGTGACATTCCAGATAGGGCACACACAGCCAGAGATGTGTCACCGACACGTCCCGCCGTTCGAGCCGAGTTCTTACGTTTTTGCAATCTGTGTGGTCATGTCGGTGGACTGTTTTTCGTAGAACCATGGAGTGGTTTGGCTGGAAGGCACCTTAAAGATCATCTTCTTCCAAATCCCCTGCCATGAGCATGGGCACCTCTGACTAGACCAGGCTGCTTACAGCCTCATCCAGCCTGGCCTTGAACACTTCCAGGAATGGGGCATCCACTTCTCTGGGCAACTGGTTCCAGTGCTTCACCACTCTCACAGCAAAGAATTTCTTTCTAACGTCTGATGCAAACGTCTCTCCCTTCTGTTTGAAGCCATGGTTGCCCGGATAAAATGCCCTTCTCCAGCTCTCTTGTAAGCTGCCTTTACATAAGCAAAGCCACAGTAAGGTCACTCTGAAGCCTTCTCTTCTCCAGGCTGAACAATCTCAGTTCCCTATTCCCTTAGTCTTTCATAGTTAGTTGGATCTGAGAGGGAGAAGGTTTAGATGCTCCTGTAAATTTGTGTTTCTGGTGAGAAAGAAAACAAAGCCTCTTAAATGGAATCACCTTAAAAATACGCTGTGGTAGTAATGGATGCACTTTCATACAATGTAGAAATAATTTTGTATTTACTTGAATCTTAACTATTGAATATTCTGTAATTCCTCAATATCCCTATAAAGTCATAAAAATCATCAGCAATTTCTCTATAAAGTGTCAAGTCAAAATCAGATGTCAGATGTGCTTTTCAATATGCAAGTAAATCTCAGCATCTCTGATTCAACCCCATCAAATTTGTAGTTGTTCCATTTAATCTTATGACTTTATTCCTTTTTTGATACTGGATATTTCTAGTGTCCCTACTCCTTAATACATGATTAAAAATAGGCTTCAAATGAGACAGCATCAGTAGGATGACACTTTCTCCGGTTTAGGCTTTAGTTATACACTGCACATAAGGTATATGTGGGGATAGGTGTACATTTCTAAAGATCTTGGGATGCTGTGCAATGAGTGAGAATTCTGTTCAAGTCCACCCTAGAGCCATTAATTAGGGTGTTATACAGCATCAGTGTCAGCAAAGAGGCAAATTTCCCTTGTTTAGAACATTAACATGTGATCAAAAAACCTCCTTTCCTCCTACATCTAGGAGTCAGCAATCTGCTTAGAGGCTCTTTTAACTCTGTGTGCCTTTCCTTCTGTTGACTTTGGACATGTCACTGTGATCTCTGAAAATCCCCCTGCTAGCAATGTGAAACAGTTCCCATTTTCTGATTTAAAAGTAGATACTTTATGAGATAGTCTTGAAAATGTAGCTGAAAGAAACAGTTTGTTCCTGTCTAACTGTGGCACTCTATAACTGGATTATAACTGAATGCTGCTTAAATTGGCTAGCTTCCCATAGCCTTATGGATGTGGACATGAATTCACTTAAATGAAACACTTTTAAACTAATTTCCCAGACAGCAGTGGCTGCCCTGAATTGAGAATGCCCCTGTTTGCTGAGTACACATCAACCATTGTAAAACACTCTCAGTTTGCTTAGCTCTTATTTAATTTTCCTAGTTACTTTTACAGTTTTCTTCAGCCTAAGCCTATACATCATGTATCTGATACTGTGTATTAATATCACACCTATTTGCTTGGTAATCCATAAAATGTCTTGGAAATAAGAGAGTCAGGCATTAAAAAAAAGACAGAAACAGAGAAAGAATTTACGGTGATATTTTCAATATTTCTCCAAAGATATTTTCCAAATCACTTTAATGACAAATTTCCTCCATATAGATACTGTTCTCCATTATATAACTTGGCTAAGGACAAGGCAAGTGGTATTACCTGTAGTCCTTTATTTGGTGCGTGACCTGATTTCATTTACCATATAAAATCCTTAGACTGTATCAGAACTATTTCAATCTACATTAATTGTTACAATAGCTTTATTGTAATCAAGCTGTCCTTGAAATAAGTTGAGTGACTGTACCTTGAATTGTAACATTTACTGTGTGAATTATTGAATTAGATAGCTAAGTTATAATTAGTTAGTTTAGTTATCTAGTAGTTGTTATCATTATAAATATTCATTATTAGTTTTTATCTTTCATATTTCTGATATATTTGCTCAAAATATCATAATGCAGGACTATATTTTTATAAATATCATAAAGGTATAAGAGCTACAAGGAATGGAAGTGGTTGTGTTTGCTTCACTTCATGTAATAAAATTTACATTATTAATACACAAATAGTATGTATAGTATGGTCTTATCAATTTAGCTAGAAAATACATATTGTAATTAAGGCATGAGTCACAGAAGCGGAAGTCTGACTGTGTTTCCCAGGACTAGTCAGACAGCATTGGTGTATATTACAAATATCAGTCCTTTCTCATGGTCTTTGACAGTGCACTGGCTCCAACCTGAGCTGCTGCATGAAGGGGTTGCAGTTCTGCACTGTGCCTATGGCACAGTCACCTTCAGGGGAGTTTGCATGGGAGATTTCTTGCAACTGGTGCCTCTTGCAAGCATCCTGGGTATTCTCATTCTGCAATACCTGTGGTGTCAATGGTGTTTTGAAAGACAACAGCACAATAGTGTTTTCTATCTTTCAGAATCAGGCTCTTAGAAAAACACTCCCAGTTTTTCTTAAAGTATTAACACTTATACATCTACTTAAAAAAGGAAATCCTGTAAAAGAATATTGTTGATATAGTCAACTTTGGAAAATAATGAGCACACATATGATTTCTGTATATTTTGCCCTCCACCAGTTCTTTCCTGTGTGGATTTTTAAATCTATAACAGGGTTAACACATAACATGAGCATCCTAGAAGATTTAGTTTTAAATCTGGATGTTGAATATTTATCCTCTGTTGCACAATCAGAGGTAGGAAGGCAGTAGCAGAGGCAATGAAGTTAGCTGGACTTTCTGTGTGAAAAAGTCAAGATACTAAAGATGTTAGGCTGCCATATTTTTGTTACCTGATTATAATTTACAGGGTCAAGACTAACTTATTCCAGCTAAAGTCTGAAAACAGTAAACATTTCAGTACTGGAAGAATTTACTAATCTAGTTGCAGCTAATCAACTTTTTAAAATAGGATTTTTCAGTATTTCTGAAGTTGTTTGAGTCCACACTCTGATGTTCTATTTTGTTGGATTTAATAACAAGAAAGAGAAGCCTCATTTTTCATTGTCAGTACCACTGTACCAGTAAAGAGCTCCAGGCCTAGGCTAGGGCTTGTACTGATAAGCTGTAGCTGCTGGTCTGTGTCTCAAAGAGCTTTTTATTACTATTAGAATGTAAAGGAAGAAGGCTATAGATGGGTAGATTCAGAAAAAAGGAATGATGGAATTACGGTGGAAAAAACCACTTTGATGGCATTATTTGGCATGAGAAGCAGTCGATCCAAAACAGCATCAGTTTTCATTTTTAGCAGTTTTATATGCATCACAGCAATGGGAACATAGGGGGATAATTTCAGTGAGAACGGAGTAGCTTTGCTAACATATAGACAACATCCAGCATGTGTGAAACTGCAGTAGAACTGCAAATGACACTGTTTAAAAGCAAAGGGACCAGAAAAATAATGTCTCAGGCCTGAGTCAGGAAGGAGATCAGAAGACAGCTTGTAAAGTACTTAAACTCTAATGCAAATAGCTAGCTTTTGGTACACTAGAAAAGAAGTAGCCGTAAGAGGGGTGTCATGAATAGCGTGAACATACAGAGACTGAACAAGTTAGGGAGATCAGGTCTATATTCTTGTTTTTACAAAGTTTTAAAAATATTTTGTTATCTGTTTTCTTGGAGGAAATTATGACTTGGGTCATGCCAATTGCCAGATCCTGCCGCCACAAAGAACCTGCTGGGTGTATTCTTACTCAAGCCCCGTAATTTTTTCTAAGAAGTATCTTATAAACATGTTTCTTTGTACCTTAACGATGCTTTTGTTACTTTTACTGGAATTGCATTGATGTTTACAGCTCCGCTACTGATCAGGTTAACACATGTAATAGCTCATAAGAGGAGCTATTTATTTTCTAGATTTGCCTGTGCAAGCCTGAACTATTAGGTTCTGCAAATCGATGCTAACAACATGAGAAGAAAAAGCAATAGGCTTTAAAGCATAAAGTAAGTTACACTTAATCAATATAAACAATAAAATCTAGGGTCTTTTTGGCAATATTTTGAGAAAAATTAGAAAGGCCATGCCTCATGGTTAGCCAGGTGTACAATTTAAAGTTCTTTGGTGACTTTGTTTAAAGACAATAATGGATAGGGCTGTGCTGTTATTAAATGATTTTGACTTCAAATTCAAGGAAACTCTAAGAATAAAACTGCATGTTTAATGTTTATTTGTGACTTCTGATAGTTAAATACAGGAATTCCGTGTAAATCATTTTGTGTTTTTCAAAATTTCAAGTAAGAGAAATAATAGCAAAATGGGGTATGAAATAAAACCGAAGTATACAGGTTTTGTAAGTATATTCAGTGAAATAATGAAATAGCTCAGGAAATGTTCAACAATAAAAAACCATTATGCATCCATGAAGGTTGTTATAGAGCATTTTTTAAAGGTCACACTTACATTTAACTTGGTGATAAAAGAATAAACTACTTTACACAGGTACTTTACCTGAACATCAAAAACACAACTGGAAAGAAACCATAAAATCAGTAACATGCTTTTGTTTTGATGACATTATGTGCATGGAGCTACATTAACGGTACCAAAAATATCCCTTTTGTGTCAGTGAGTTCCAACAGACAAAGAAGAAGAAAAAAATGAATACATTGCCACTTACACAGTAACAGCTTAAGAAAAGTAATAAGCATCCTGCCCTGGCTACTGCATTTTATTTTATTTTATTTTATTTTATTTTATTTTATTTTATTTTATTTTATTTTATTTGGAAGACACAGTCCTTTCCTGAGGACTTTGAACAAATATGCCTCACTTTTCTGCCTGTACCTTGTTTTCTTCGGGCCTGACATCAGACTGCAAGATGACATCACTGCAAAGCACTAATTTAAATTTTATTGGTAGTGCTTTACATTTTTTTACATTTGAACTTGGCATTTTCTTTGAAGTCTACTGACATCTATTATCCCTTACTCTTTCAACCTTCTTACCAGAGGATGTTGGCTGACATTATTATTTACCTCATTAGTGTTGTAATAGTTGTTGTGGAATTTTAAATTTTAATTATATTGCAGCATGCACTGCTCTGTTACGAATCTTTCACACAATGAAGGAGGTACCACATGGAATCAGAAAAGTATATTTGTTGTATATTTTATCTTTGTTTAATTATAGTCTGACTGAAAATTAAAAAAAAAATCTGTGAAAACCTTAATTTGAACATCACCTAGCTGGAGTGCAGGAACTTGAAAAACAGTTTATACTTCTTTGGTGAGAATTTGTATTTCAGTCTTTCATCAAAAAAAGGTTAAATAATGGAAGTTAAAATCCTTTTTAAAGGATATTCATGACTGAGGCAAAGGGGAAATTAATGTTAAATTCAGCTAGACACTATTCATGGACTTTAATGGAGATGTGTAATTAACGTTTGGAATTAACGTTTAAGTAAAGGAGGCTTATATAGACAATGCTCTCGGGCACATGATGGGATTTTTGGGGATGGTGCTGTGCAGGGCCAGGAGTAGGACTTGATGATCCTTTCCAGTTCAGCTTATTCTGTGCTTCTGGGACTCTGATTTAGAAAGACCTGGCAGGGCAGACTGAATTTATCTGTGCAGATGCACAGTGATAAACAACCTTCTGGTCTCAAATTTTTAAATGATAGTGTGGAACACAGATTTGTTTCTTCTTAACATCTCACCACTGACTGGCTTCATGCACTTTGTTGCTGTGAATGTCATGAATTTGGGTGAGTGGTTCTGAATGTTTATGCATAGTAGAGACTTTAATAGAGTGCTCTTACACCAGAGTATTTACAGTGATTAAAAATGCTAATCTGGGCAGATTGTGAAGTGCTTCTCAATAGGTATGTGTCAAGTAGAGTACTGCAGTGAAATCCTTTGTAGTCTATATGTATGAAGTAAAAACCCATGTCTATGTAAAAAGCAGAAAATAAACAAAGTAAGAAAATTCTAAACTCAGTGCTGAATTTTGGGAGCAACTTAGAGTTTTAAAGATACTAGCTGAATTATTTGCATCTAAAATAGTAAACAGAAGTAATCTGAATTATTTTGAATACTGAATAAGCCAAAACTGCTCTCATTTATCTTAAAGTAGGAGAGAAAATATGAGTGAAGGGAAAATTAACCTTAGTCTTTTTCAGGACATAACCAAGTGTGAGGATCTAAGGACATATGCCATTGCTGCACCCATCTGTGGGAGTAATGATGTCAGATACAGTGGTACTGAGCTCACCATGACAACCTTTTCCTTTTGGGTACCTGTTGTCCGTAAATTTCCGAAACCATTTCAAATATGAGCTACTAACCCCATGGAATGTGTTTGAGCTATGTGATAGCACTGAATCATTTGGGAATTTGCTGTAGGATGATAAAAGTTTCTATCTCCAGTTACGTAATCCAGGACCAGTTTCAGTAGGTAGGAGCTTCATTTGTGATGGATTAAGTGAATACAATCCCTAGTTCCAAGAAACACTTTTGTTTTGGCCTTGTCCTTCACTGTTGAGTAAAGTGTGCTCTTACCCCCATCCAGAAGTTCATACCTGCTTAAGCGATGTATTATAAAATACCGTTTTATATTTAAATGTAAAACAAAGTGTAGCAAACATTAGGAATTTTGCTGAAATAAGTTTAATCTATTTCTTGTGGAATGATAATTCAAAATTAAAAAGGAATATTACAGAACTATCTGTTTTCTTGCACTCCAAATTTCTCCATGGAACAACAGAGAGCAAGATTTCTTTAGCAACACACTTCCTTCAGGATATTCCTCCTGTGTCACATTGTGGCTGCATAGCCCAAGCATCTCAGGACTTCTGTTGCTTTGATGATGTTGATTGAAAGCTTATCATCTGATGTCCTTTCCTTCTCAGTAATAATGTTTCATTTTCTGACAGAGCTTATTGCAGAGCCCTCTTTACCATGTTAAACAACATGACAACAATGTGGTTTTTTTGCTTTGCCCAAACTTCGCTTTCTTTTCAGACGTGACACAGGACTCATGGCCGATGACTGTATTGTAAGCCACTAATTATATTTGTACCAACAAATTGTGACATTTGTTAGCACACAGCCACCCACGAGTATATCGTATTCCATCTGAATGCTAGGGAGGTTGCATTTCTTCTTACATTCTCTTCCATCATGAATTCCCCCCTCTACCTAATTGTTTTGCTAACAGTAAAGTTTTTCATATGATAAGTAAGCAGATCTTATTTTTTTTCATTTTGCTTCCCTAGCAGACTATTGAAAACTTCCTATATTTTTATTTATTGCAGCAGATATAAACGGAACACTTGCTCCCTTCCCAAGCATAACATTTTGCTCTTTTGGGTACACGGAAGACTGTCGTTCAAGTATCTCAGCCCCTGGTGGTGCAGTGTTATGGAACACTTGAAATATATATGTCTTTTATTTTCTCTGAGAGCTTGCCATCACTACTATATTAACTTGAGCTGAAAGTCACATTTTGCCCCAAAATTATTCTTGTGTAACTGGTGGTGCAAGTCAAACTGCGCCCCAAAATGACCCTTGTTTTATGAAGAAAAAATAGAAGATTTTGAAGGTAACAGAGTGCCTGTGAACCATTTTTAATCACATTACTTCTGGATAAGCGTGATTCCCAGGTGGAATTCTGAGCTGAATTTCAGAGATCTGCCTTCTGGTCACAGTTATGGATGAGCAAGGTATGTGGTACAGACTTCGTAACTTACTTTCCCCCTCTGTGCCTCTCCATGGGAATACAGATACTTTAGGTTGTGGACTGTGTCTTAATGCAACATTCTGCAGAAAGTATCAGTAGAGACTAGAAGTTTGGCTTTTAACTTCTTTAGCATTACTGTAGTATGTATAATTAATCCAGCTCAAACCAACTAGTGACCAAACTTCTGTAGAAATGTACCAGTGCATAAAAAGAATTATAGTTATTTGATTTTTTCATGTATTGTAATTCATATTTCCCATTGCCTCACTTATTTCTCTATAGTATAATAAAAAGTCATTAGATAGGCACCATAAGTTTATCTAAACTGAATTTTTAGCTATTAATCTCGCTTGCAAAGAGCTATACTGATAACACCTGTGAGCAGATGAATGCTACTCTTATTTGAAATCTTACTCCAAAACATTCAATATCCTTTCCATTTGGTCTTCTTCTGTAAAGAATTATAGAAATTTTGGCTGAGTTCTTTTCATGTGACAATATTCCACATGTTAAGGATGGGGAGCTGGAAGGCATGATGAGGATGCTTGCCAAGAATAATTGGCTTCTACTGTGTGGAGCAGCTCAAATATTGTATTATAGTATGTAATTTGGATGTGCATATTGCCTGTAGTTCAAAGCATTTCATTAGTCTGCAGCAGCAAGCTGAGCTTCTTTTGGGCTGTCTCCTTACGTATTTACTGAGCAAGCTAGATGCAGCACTTGAGAAAAGGACTGTCATTTCCATCTATGGACAGAGTTCTCTTTGAAATAGAAAGAAATTAATCTGAGTCTTTTTCTTTCCATTTTTTTTCTAATGACTGTCATATTCTGCCAATCATTCTTGTGGCTTCCTGTTAAATCTAAAAACCTCTTTGCTAGCACATGGAGGTAGATGGCAAGAGTAGTTGTGGAGCTGTCTGTGGATTGATAAAAGAATTGTTAGATCCTTATATACATGCTATTTATTAAACTTTATACATGCTATTTATTAAACTTTAGCAGTGTTCTCAAAAGCAGGCTTGTGCCAGTTCAGATTTGTAATCTGCAAAATGTAGCGACATTAGAGTTTTTTGGTCAGTTGAATCTGTCTTGTTTTCTTTTTTATGTGCTTCTCCTACTCTTTATCTATACATATTCCTTTAGACTGTGCTCTGATATTTTTCTCCTTCAGCTTGAAGGGCTGGGAGAGATTGAAGGTTCATTTCTTCTCATACACGAGGAAAAGCTCAAAGACTTTAAGCTACTTAGGTATTTACCTACCCACAGTCAAAGCAAAGATCATCTGAATCCCAGAAGTTGAGTTGTCCTCAGAGTTTTACAGGACAGAATTTCTGTAGGAATCATTCTGGTTGGACAGGGCTCTAAAAACCTGATTTAGTTGAAGATGTCTTTGTTCATTGCAAGGGATTTACGCTAGACAACCTTTAAAAGGTCCCTTCCAACTCAAACTACTCCGTGATTCTATGGATCCATGAAGCATCTCTGGCAGGAGGTAAAAGATGCACAGCTCTGATGACTGAAAGGTGCATGTGGTCTGACTTCACTGAACCAGACCAGAGGAGGAAATCAGAATGTCTGATTTTGTACACAGCACGTGTCTTCCTGCCATGAGCTCTGCACCAGGGTGGTCCCAGCTGCAGTTCACCAGCTTCCTGTGCCTGGCAAGCAGGGCCATCAGCACTCAACCAAGCTCAGGGACTGTTCTTTCTCTTTGAGAAACAAATGCTGTGTTGGCAATGAACTGTTTTAAGGTTTGTGATATTATGAGATAACTTTGTAGATTATGTAAGACACTCATTTTTGCCTTTCACATTTCATTACCTTGACCACTTGTCCAGTCTCACCCGAACACATAGCTTGTCCCATTTGCTTGACTAACTTTACAGATTTATCTTCTTACTCATGAGTTTGAATTCATTTGTAAAAACAAATGTAAGCTACAGGCCACATCCTCACCTACAGTAAGTCACTGTGCCACTATTAAAATCTGGTGTCTACCTATTGGCTAAGATGCAGCCATTTAATTTTTTTATGCTTTCCTTTGCAGAGATGTACTATGTTTTAGAGGATAAGATGTTAAAACTATACCTCTGCATACAAAACACTCTCCTTGCCTTAGAAAAAAGAGTGACCTTTACACTGGACCAAATGTAATTTAAATCAGAACACTCTTCCATATTTAAGGTTAAAACAGGTTGCGAAACCCATTAAGAAGCAATCTAGAGTCCTACAATAATTGTGTCACAAAGGTTAAGAGATCTTACCTAATAATCAAAGCCTGGTTTAGTATTTCTTATGGCGGAAGGTTCACCTACTTGTACTAGCTTGCTATGTGTTTGTTTCTAATGAGTACACATTCCTTTTTTAATTGATTCTGGTCACTAGTGGTGTTTCCCAGGACTCAGAATTGGGCCCAATCCTGTTCAGTATCTTTACTGATGATTGGAATATGGGGATTGAGTGTACCCTCAGTAAGTTTGTGGACCACACCAAGTTGGGTGGTAGTATTGGAAGGCTTTACAGAGGGGTTCGGAGAGGTGAGGTAGATGGGCTGAGACCAAGAGTATGAGGTTCAACAAGGCCAAGTGCTGGATCCTGCTCTTGGGTCACAACCTCAGGCAGTTCCACAGGCTAGAGCAGAGTGTCTGGAAAGCTGCCCAGTGGAAAAGAACCTGGGAGTGCTGGTGACAGCAGCTGAACATGAGCCAGTGTGCGCCCAGGTGGCCAAGAAGGCCAATGGCATCCTGGCCTGGATCAGCAATAGTGTGGCCAGCGGGACCAGGGCAGGGATTGTCCCCCTGTACTGGACACTGGCAAGGCCACTTAAGAAAATCAAAAAAGAAAACACAACCACCATGGTCATTTTACAACTTCTTTTCATTACTCCTGACAACTCTGTAGAGTGACTCTTCACTGAAATTAGGGTCTGTTGCAGTCAGAGGGACTTTTGCACAAGAATTCCTTGGAGTTGCCACTTTAACTGCCATTCTTTTTCTGTTGAAAAGTTTTATGACTTAATGACTATTTTCCAGTTTATAACATTTTCCCTTTTGGAAAATTCATTGTCTCATTCTGGAGTCTGACCAAGTTGAGCATCTCTTCTTGTTTTATAGCTAATCTTATTCTTTTTCAATCAGCTCCTATATTCTTCATTGAATTTTATTATCTACCACAATGACTTCCAAAACAATCAAAGAATATGTTCATAATAACTATATTAGGTATTTTTTAACTCCTCGCGTGGGGCACTTGCCTCTAGCAGGTACAACAAGCTTGATGTATATGCTGCTGAACAACAGTGCCCACCAAACCTGCTCTGTCACTCCTCCTCTCAACTAGACAGGGAGACAAAAAGTAGCAAAAGGCTCATGGGTTGAGATAAGGCCAGGAGGAGATAACTCACTGGTTACCATCACAGGCAAAGCAGACTCGACTTGGGAAAATTGGTTTAGTTTATCAACAATCAGATCAAAGTAGGATAATGAGAATTAAAACCCAAATATTAAAATCTTAAAATCACCCTCTCCCCTTGTCCCCTACTTCCTGTGCTTCTCTACCTCTTCACCTCCAGAGCTGCAGGGGAGTGGGGAATGGAGGTCGTGGTTAGTTCCTCATGCATTGTTTCTGTCACTGCTTCTTCCTCAGGAGAGGACTCTTTCACCTGCTTCATCATGGAGTCTCTCCAATGGGAGACAGATCTCTGTGAACTTCCCCAGTGTGAGCCCTTCCCACTGACTGCAGTTCTTCACAAACTGCTCCAGCATGGGTTGCTTCCATGGGGTGCAGCCCTTCAGGTACAGCCTGGTCTGGTGTGGGTCACCCACAGGGCCATGGGTCCTGCCAGGACCCTACTCCAGCATAGGCTTCTAATGGGGTCACAGCCTCCTCTCAGGCATCCACTTGCTCTAGTGTGGGTCTGCTCCACGGGCTGCAGGTGGATCTCTGCACCCCCAGGGACCTCCATGGGCTCAGGGGCACAGCTGCCTCACCATGGTCTGCACCACGGGCTGCAGGGGAACCTCAGCTTTGGTGCCTGGAGCACCTCCTGCCCCTCCTTCTGCACTCACCTTGGTGTCTGCAGGGCTGTTCCTCTCACATATCCTTACCCCACTCTTTTCTGGCCACAATTTGCTTCTGCACAATAACTTTTTTCCCTCTCGAATACATTATCCCAGAGGCACTGCTGCTGTTGCTGTCTCTAACAGACTCAGACCAGGCCAGTGTTGGGTCGGTCCTGGAGTTGCCTGGCACTAGATCTTTCAGACATGGAGGAAGCTTCTGGCAGCTTCTCACAGAACCTACCCCTCTGGCCCCCCTGCTACCAAAACCTGGACTTGCAAACCCAAGATATACTTCTTCTAAGGACCTCTAGCATAAGTCTTTATTTCACTGGTACCCAGTAGAGACTAAGCAGGTTGAAATGAAGGGATCAACGAGTTTTCCCTGGAACTTCCACTTCCTCTTACTTTTGGACATGCACTGCTGATTTATCTGATCTTCATGAACTGAATAAGCTCCCTTTGCAATTAAAAGGATGCCATGAGTTTGGGTTGCCGTCACTGGCAGTTTTTAAATTCACTTCTTTCAAGAAGAATGTCACTCACCCATCCCATTGTGCATCTTCTTAGTATGTTTTTTCACTGTCTTTAAAAAGTTAAATACTGTTAAAAAGTATTTACAAGTTTATGCAATAGCTGATTTCAAACTATCACTTTCCTCTTTCATATTATTCAGTCTCTTACCTCAAAAAACAACTGGAAGTAGTTCATTTTTGCACAAGTTTAAAGATGAACTGCAGTCTGTAAAATATAAAAGACATATAATAAAGTTTAAAAATCGTATGGATCTTATTTTCCAGTACCCGCAGTTTAACTGATGTCTGATATGCTCCTCTGAAAAAATTTGAAAGATGTGTATTTCCCTTGGGTGGACTGATTTCTCCGGTAACATGTAGAGGAGCTCTGCTCCAATCAGCTGCTGATGTTCTAATTCTTCAGGAGAAAAGTGGTGTTGGCCTCAGATCTCAGGACATTTTATTTTGATTTAAAAATGCAATCACTGGAAATGTTGAGGTCCACCCGTGAATTTTGTTACGGGGACTAAAGCTGTTACTCATTTTTCTCCCTTATTTAAAAAAAAAAGGTTTTGGATTACTTCCATAGTTCAGTTTTGTGTTTTATATTTTAAATCATATTATTATTATTATTATTATTATTTTTATTTTAATTTCTGTTTTGATTTTTACTTATTATGCCTTTTATACTGTCTTGTGGTTTGACAAAAAGCAAAATGAGAAGGAAAATGATACTGGTTACTTGCAGGCCTAGAAGGGGAGAAACTTCCTATTTATCCACATCAGAAGAACATGAACAGAAAAAAAACTAGGGAAAAAGACCCAGAGTTTTTACGTATTTGTGCCATCTAATCCTCTGTTCTTAGTTTAGGGAAGAGTGCAAAAGTGTAGCCTATCTGTGCCATGTAAATACCCAGCTAAATGTGTGTGAAGGGAAGAACAGTTTCACAAAAGGAAAGAAGGAAACTTCATTCTTACTACTGCCCTTTTTGCTGCTTTCAAGAGTGAAGATGACTGAAGTTGTGTGTTGTATTTTTCCTTTTGCTTTGTTGAAAAGAAAGCATTCTTCCTGGTACAAAACCGGGGCAAGGCTGTGCCGTGGCACTATATTGTTCGGCTAGCTTGAGGACCACTAGTGCCGGGCACCCACCCACGCGGGAGAGGGTGGCGGAGGCTGCTCATTAGGCGCGCAGGAGGGTTGGCGAGGTTCCAGCCTGGAGTCGCCTAACCCACCGATGGTCCAGGCGCGCTGAGGAGGTAAGAACGAGGCAGAAGGAACTTCTGTGTGGGAGAACAGGAGTGGGTTTAGTTCAACTTGGAGGTCACAAGAAGAAGTAGTGGACAAAAGCCATTACCAGGGCTTGTTATACCCTTACCAAAGGGTGGGGAAAACATGGAATAACCAATAAGACAGAGACATGGGTTTGACTCTCGGCGGGCAAAGGGTACAGACCAATGGAGGATAGCGTGGGAGGGGAGAAATACCGTGGGCCGACGAGGGATCAGGGAACCCGGAGCCTTCTGTGGGAAGAACCAAACACAGGGAGGGAAAGCGGGGAGATGGCAGTGGCCAATATGATATTGCTGGCTGTGGAACCGGCCATAACACACCGCAACAAGACTGAGAACTTTCCTCTCTCCTGCAACCTCTGAGGTTCTGAGATAAAGCCTGTCTCTGTCTGCTCACTCTTGCCCTCAGTTAAGCTAGTTTATCTTAGCAATACCATGCATCTCTGCTTCAAATTAGAATTACCACCAAAAACAGTCAGACATTTTAGAATGCTTTCCTTAGGAAATAGGTGTGTATTTCCCACAGCCACCTATTAACTTCTGAAATCACTGACCACTGCCAGATAAATCTGATAGGGAGGTAGTGATTTATTAAATTTATAAACTATGAAAAATGGGCAACTTCATAGAAAAGCCTATTAACACTGTCTTTAAACAAAGAAACAAAGAAACAAACCAACAAAAAAAACCCACAACATGCAGTTTGAGCACATTTCTTATTAGACACTAGAGGATTTATATGGAGAATAACCAAAGTGAATGCCTTAATTCTTGAAAAGCTTTCATTCAGTTTCCCACTTTATCAGACACCAGGAATTCTACTCAGGTTTTTTTTGGCAAAGACAGATTAAGCTTTTTTAAACTTTGGCATTTATATTTTTTTTAATATAGTGTGAGCTCAGTCTGCATCACTGGGTGCCAGGAAGTTGAACAGTCAAGTCAACCACACCAACACACAAAAGCTTATGGAAACAGACTTTATTTGCTTTGGTACTTACAGATAACTTTATTTTTATTTTATTCTGCAATGATATCTGAATATGTATTTGTAAAATTTCTGAAGAATTCTCAAAACCAAACAGGGATAATAAAATTCTTTCCAAGATGGAACTCCCAATTTTCACATTTCAGCTTGATCTAAGCAAGTTCCAGTTGATAATAAAGATTTTGTTAAAGAACAGAGTTTCTAGGTTTTGGAGCTATAGGCATCTCAGGCAAAACCAATACTAATCTGCTTAAAAGTGAAGTTGATAAATTTTTTTGACAGAAACTTGAGCTGTTCCTTTGTGTTCCGATCATATGTCCTAAGACAGTAGGAAAACAAAACTATTAATTGGTCTTTTTAATAGTGAAATTTTAAACATTTAAATTTAGTGATTCGTATTTCTTGTTTTCATCATAACATCCATAATAATATATATGAAACAAGCTCTTCTGCAGAATCCTGATGCGGAAAGTGTAATATCCTTTGATCCCTTCTAATAGGGACAAATACTATTTCAGAATTGCAAACATTACAGCATGGCCATTTGAGCCACCCACTTTTTCATAAAAATGGCTTTTATTTTTTCAATTGCTGATTTAATCACAGAATCACAGAATGGTTGAAGCTGGAAGGGACTTCTGCAGGCCACCAAGTCCAATTCACCTGCTCAAGCAATGCCAGCTAGAGCAGGTTGCCCAGATTATGTCCTGGTGGCTTTTGAAGATTTACAAGCATAGAGACTCCACAGAAAGCCTGTGCCAGTGCTCAGTTACCCTCGCTGTAAAAGTTTCGCAGTGTTTGGAGGGAATGTCCCATAGTTTAGTTTATGCCTGTTGCTTCTAATTTTGTTCTACTTTGAAAATCTTTCACTTCTCTTACTATGTTAAATCTACAGCAGTATGCTTCTTGGAAAGAAACTGGTTTACAGCTACAGAGGAAACTGATTTGAGGATATACCCTCTCAACTAGAAGAAATACTTTTTGTATGATACAAAAAATAGGATAAGAAAGCAACTAGAGTAATGAATCTGTTATTGAACTCCTTGTCCACAAGAGAATAGAATTGACACAATTCTACCACAACTCTTGGGAGAAAAGGAGAGTTAAACAAGAAACAGACCTTTTCTCAAAATACGGTTTGTTCATGAAAAGAAAGCAATAAAAATACATGAAAAGGATATTGCAGTACTTGAAAATCAAGAGCTTCCCTCTTTTTTTTCATTTTGGGCAAGGTTGATTGCTTGATGAAAGGGCTTACTTCTTTTCACTAGTGATTAAGTGACAGTGGCCCTTCTGGCAAATTCTTACAGGCAGTGGAGTAAGGGATGCATTAGTAGTTTGCCAAATTGGTCAGAGGCGAAAGGAACACTGGGTAGGGATGAGTGGTAAGAGAAGAACATTCATTTGGCCTTGCTGGATATTTGGTAATAGTGAAGAGTGTATTTAAACATTCACACTGCGAAATATTGATGTGCTCTGTCATTAAGGCAGTAAATTATTTAAATATGCTGTCTGTACTGAATGCATGTTTTCCCGCTTAGCTTCAATTGAAGATACTTTTCTGATATTCTGCCTTACCATGGCATCTCAGGACTGATTGTTTAGATGAATTTGCAAATACTTCATACAGAAATCCTTCTAGACTTTGGGGAAAATTATATCAGTATGACTAACTTTGTTCCAAACCTTTTTTCCAAGAAATATATAAAATGATTACAGAAAAAAAAGCCGGGACAAGTTAGCAGCCCCACACAGAGAAACTGAACCACATAGTGAGAGCCTAATGATACAGTTCTTTCTTTACAGGAATCAAAAGTGTTTCGTTTACTCTAAACTAACTGTAATAGGCCTGTTCCAAGAGCCCAACAACTTCTTCCTAGATATCTGCAGTGTTCCTATTACCTGGTTTCACAACAATATAAACACATATTTTTCATCCTTTTGCCCTTTACATAGAGTCTTAGTACACAGAGATATTGTTACATGAGATATTCGGTTTGTTCCAAGACCATGAAAGAAATAAAAACTGTTTCAGGAGAAAAAACCCAATTTTTTTCCTAGATCCTCATTTAATGTGTATTTCATTTGTGCAACTCTTTATGCACTCCTTTTTTATTAT
Organism: Rhagologus leucostigma; assembly: GCA_013397725.1. Taxonomy (NCBI): domain Eukaryota; kingdom Metazoa; phylum Chordata; class Aves; order Passeriformes; genus Rhagologus; species Rhagologus leucostigma. The sequence continues at coordinate 393,995 of VZTD01005596.1, read as the reverse complement.
GTAACTATGATCAAGTATTTTGACAAGTTGTGCATAACTGGAATTTATCATTTTCCTCCCATTGTACCGTGAAAGTTTCTGCTTTCTCTGTTCAAGGATGTAAGGCAGTTTTCACAGCCTAAGGCTAGTACTATTTGTGTAAAGCAGTAACTCCTTGTCATTTGGACACAGTTTCCATATGTGTAAGGCTACTAACAGGTACAAGGAATTTTTCTTTACTACAGTATGAACTTGGAGAGATTCCTAGCACAGAAAAAATGAGTGTTCTGAGTGGGACCAAGAGAAACCTGCTGTAGCTGAGTGGTTTTCCCAGATATTCAGTCTAAAACCTGATTAAGAGTATTTTGGTTTACTTGTGATTGTGGAGAGATGTGCAAAAAATTTGAAGGTGTTAAACAAAAATATCTTTCATAATTACATTTTACCAACAGTATGACATGAACACTCCATGAAGATAGCCTTTTAAGTCACAATACATGTGATTTTCTCAGTACGATATAAAAAAAAAGCTGTAAGAAAATGGGTGTTATTTCTGTGCTGAATAAGAGCTGACATGGCTATAATTAATAGAAACTGTCAATATTAACTAAATATATCAGTCACTTCAATTTTAGGCCATCAGCTAAGCCTCTAAGTATGAACATCCTCATTTACAGAAAAAAATCTTAATTTGAACCTCTGAGGATTTCGAGAGAAACTGAAAATCTTGGTTCTGCAATTCTGTTGCTCCAAACTTCAAGCTTCCAGCAGGCTGAAGAGCAAAAAGATGGTCAGAAAATTCAGTGATGATGTCCAGGGTCTGAATCTCACAGTAGATAATAGAATCATAAAACGGTTTGGGTTGGAAGATCATCTGCTTCCACACCCCTTGCCATGGGCAAGGCCACCTTTTACCAGACCGGGTTGTTCAGAGCTCCATCCAACCTGGCCTTGGACATTTCCAGGGATGGGATGTCCACCACTTTCCTGGGCAGCCTGTTCCAGGGCCTCACCACCCTCATAGTAAAGATGTCCTCCCAATATCTAATCTAAACCTACTCTCTTTCAGTTTGAAGCCACTACCCCTTGTCCTACGTGCACTTGTAAAAAGTCTCTGTCCACCTTCCTCGTCCATTCCCTTCAGGTACTGGAAAGCCACAATTAGGTCACCCCAAAGACTTCTGTTTTCCAGGCTAAATTATCTCAACTCTCTCAGTCTTTCTGCACAGGAGAGGTGCTCCATCCCTTTGATCGTGCTTGTGGCCTCCTCTGGACTTGCTCCAGCTCCTGTGCTGGGACCCCAGAGCTGGATGCAGCACTGCAGGTGGGGTCTCACCAGAGCAGAGCAGAGGGGCAGAATCCCCTCCCTCCCCTGCTGCCCACACTGCTTTGGATGCAGCCCAGGACACGTTTGGCTCTCTGGGCTGTGAGTGCTCACGCCTGGGTCATATCCAGCCTCTCACCCCCCTTCATCCCCAAGTCTTTCTCTCAGGGCTGCTCTTGTTCATCTCCCAGACTGTCAATACCAGGGATTACCTCAACCCAGATGCAGCACCAGCACCTGGTCTATTAAATCTCATGCAGTTTCCACAGGCCACATGTTCCCAGCTTGTCCAAGTCCCTCTGGATGACATCCCATCCTTCAGGTGTGTCAACTGTACCACTGAGCTTGGGGTCATCTGCAAATTTGCTGAGGCTGCACTTGACCCCTTTGTCTATGTCACTGACAAAGATATTAAATAACACTGGTCCCAACATGGACCTCTGAGGGCACTTGTCACTGATGTCCATCAGGACCCTGAGCCCTTGACCACGACCCTCTGGATGTGACCATCCAACCAATTTCTTATCCGTCTAACAGTCCACTCCTCAAATCCATCTCTCTCCAATTTAGAGAGAAGGATGTTGTGAGGGACCATGTCAAAGGCTTTACAGAAGTCCAGGACATCCACAGCCCTTCCCTTGTCCGCTGATGCTGTCAGTGCAACATGGAAGGCCACTGGGTTGGTCAGGCATGACTTGCCCTTGATGAAGCCAAGGTGTCCTGAATCACCTCCCTGTCCTCCATGTACCTTAGCACAGCTTCTAGGAGGATCTGTTCCATCATCTTCCCAGGCACAGAAGTGACCCTGACAGGTCAGTAGTTCCCAGGGTACTCCTTTCTATCCTTTTCAAAGATGGGTACAATGTTTCCCCTTTTCCAGTCACAAAAGACTTCACCTGACTGCCATGACTTTTCCAATATCATGGAGATATCATGGAGTGTCTTGGCACCTACATCAGCCATTTCCCTCAGGACTCTGGGATGCATCCCATTGGGTTCCATAGACTTATATATGCTAGGGTTCCTTAGGTGGTCACAAACCTGATCTTCCCTTACAATGGACTTTGCTATTCCAGTCCCCATCCATCTGTCCATCCTCTCAAGAGATGTGGAAAGAAAGAAATGAAGACTGTGGCAAAAAAATTGTTGAGTACCTCAGCTTTCCTTTCATTTGTTGTTACCAGTTTATTTTTAACATTGTTTATCAGGGGGTGCACACTTTCTTTGACCTTCCTTTTCTGGTTAGATCTTCAGTTCATTTGGAATAGCCTGGAGGTTTTCAGAGCTTTTTCCAGCAGCCTGCAGCTCCAAAAGACAGTACACACGCCAAGACTATCTGGATCACATCACTGCTCAGCAGAATGCTTGTCTTGCCTCCAAGACACTCCCATTTTAAGGCAACACAGTGGTCAAAGCCCTTTGCGGTGTGCCTGCTGAGTCAACTCTTTTCCAGTCTCTTTGCATCACTTAGATGATCTCAGCTGATCAGACAATAATGAAGAATCTGTACTTATTTTTTGATTCTGCTGTTCTGAAATTCATTAAAATACTGCAAAGATTAGTACAAATACACTTGAGTGTTTTTCTACTTGGGTAGAAAAGTGTGATATTGCTTTTTGTTCTCCAGGAATACCAGAACAACATATATGAAAATCATGACAAACCATTACATAAAGTGGACACTCTACATAAATATTGCTGTACAGTTTTTTCCCTTCAAAATTTTTGAACAGAAATTGTTCCCAAATAACAACGTGAATTAAAGTGCAGCCATCTACGGTGTTGTGTTAGGTGCTGTGCTAAGAATCAAGTCTTTTATAAACACAGACAGTAGAACACTCTTTAAAAAAATAGCAGTGCAGTGCCAAATGATTATAGTAGAGCTTTTTCTTTCTGCTAGCCTTTCATTTGCTGGTTTTTTTCTATATACCATACTAAAAGCTACATATATAGGAATTGCTTGTAATCTGTAAACTGAAAAAAGAACACTTGCTGTCACTTCCTTTTTTCTAAAAGCATATACAAAATAACATGCAAATTCTAAAAGCAGCTGGTGTTAAAATGTACTTCTCTTCCTCATATTAAAGCCTAATGAGACATAAAAAGAACCTTTGACATTTCAAGACACCTCTCATTTACAGAAGTTAATCTGTTTTAGGACTTCCTCATCTGGGTGGGGAAGCTTGATCACGTGTCTAAAACAAAAAAACTGATTAGTAGATCAGTCCTGGATCTAATTACAGGGTGCTATCTTAGAGGTAACAGAGAAGTCAGAAACAGTGTTGTGAGGTTCTCAAAGCTGCACAGCTGATAATTATTCTTTTATTCTTAGCTTAGTGGCACCGGAGTGTTATACTTGAAAAGCTGTTAACCTCAACATTTTCCACCACACTGTATAACAACAAAAGTGTGGGCCAAATTTAGAGCTTTGGTACTGTTCAGAAAAAAGCTTTCCTACGGTTGTTCTGCCCTTCAGAACTGCAGGTGTGCTTGTTTGATGAGTACTTTGCCATCATTTAGAAAACCTTTTATTTCTATTTAAGATTGGTCTGACAGCTCTGAGTTCTGAGAATTGTCAGGAGGTGCCAAGTCCAGCAAGTCTTAAGCCTAGCACTGGCCATCAGAATTTTACTTAATCTGAGTGGTCAGTCGGGTCCCCATGGCAGTCACAGACTCTTGAAGTGTGGCAGTCTGAAGTGGGAGATCGTGAGAAGCATCTTAAGGGTGAGGAACTACCTTGTGAGTGATGGATTCTGCTTTCTAATGTGCTTTGAGAGGTACTGGGAAGGCAAATAGTAGATAAAGATTCGTGAATACAAGGTGTCATTGGTAATATACATATTTTTGCTACATAAATAGCAAACTGAGTATTTTATTAGTTTTACCTAAATTTGTATCCCTTGAGTTTATTTTGTTGTTTTCATACTTCTTGGGAAAAAAACCTCATCTGCATACTCTCATTAGGAGGCACGGTCTTATTAAGAAAAACATGGTTCCTAGTATGATTTTCAAGAACTGCTGTTGGGCAGGCTGCAGGCTAACAGAAAAATAACATCATACAAATTTGTTTTACTGTGTTCAAGAACTAGTGAGCTGTGATGTCTGTTGTATTATAGAACATCATAGATTCTCTTTTGATAGATAAACAGGCTGGAAATCCTGACTTTATTGGCCAGGAAATTCCTTTGGATGAGATAGCATTAATAGTAAGCATGCATCTGAATGACAGTGTTTACAATTTAATGGGGATGTTTTTTGTTGAGTGTTGGTTAATGTGTTTACTGAAATGGCAAGCACTGCAAAATTTTCTTTAAGTGGTTCTGCCAATTAATATCAATTCAAACTTTTTGCATTACCTTTTTCCAGATGTAAGTGAAGATTATGCAAAATTGTGGGGTATTTTTGCAATAGCCACAAGTATGCGAAGTTTAAAAGTTGTGAGGGTACTTGAAGTTTCTGAGCACGAGCTCAGAAGCATAAAAAGACACAAGTCTAGTATCCAGGATGTTGTACAGTAATGCACTGAACTATTTGGCAGTAGCCCATGCTGGAGTGTTTTATTTGAAAAGGACTTTTAGTTAATTTTTTTCCTGATTTTTTGCCTGTCTGACATTTTGAAAATAAGGTTAATTTGATGTGAAACAAGTTAAGAGAGATGTTATAAATGTGAAACTAGTCAAGGGAGATGTTATAGATATCTGTAACAAGCCCACCAAAGAAACATTCTTCTACCTTGGAGTCATGTTTACATGTAGCTGATCTAGATGTGTCCACACCAGCAGTTTCAAAACTCGACATTTCAGATACACAGCTTGGAAGACAGGATACCTGGGCTAAAACTCACTCAGCTCTGAGTTCAATGTGGAGAAGCATTCTTTCATTCAGATCTACATTAGAATAAAAAAGATTCAGGCTTGGTAGTCAAGGCTTGCACACTGCATATAGGATTATTTTTCTGAAATTATTTGCATACTGACAGATGCCTTGCTGTTGAGGAGTTGGTGAAGAAGGGTATGTCTTCCTGTCTGTAACTGAAACTTCTGCAAGACACTGAGTTTCAACTGAATATTTAGCAATTTTGGTTAAACCGTGATTTTCCATTCTATTATTGGGTTCGTCGCCCATATTGTGTTCCTGTGTCCAGTTCCAAAACTTTTTCATCGGTTCTTTTGTGCTTACAGCCAACATGCAATACTTTGTGCCGGCTCTAGCACACGCACAAACAGGCTCTGGGTTAGAACAAACACGACTGCAATTATTCGAGCACTCCTTTGACAGCTGGTGCTTCGGCGGGCCAGCGTTGTGCGGAGCACTCACATGTGCTCTTAAACCTTTCCCCACGCTTCTACAAAGGTTAACCCGTTAATTTCTGATGGTGCTGCGGTGGATAGGTAAGAGAAGGACTGGGAGGACGGCTTGGAGCGGCTGCCGGCGGGGTGTGGGTGTGCAGCCGTGTCCCCGCGCTGCCCCTGCCTCCGCGCCGTCGTTGCCCGCCGCGGTGCCGGGGCGCGGTGCCGAGCCGGACGCCTCCCTCGAGGGGGCGGCGCTGCGGGCGGCAGCGGCCCCGGGGCGGGCGGCGGAGCCGAGGCGAGGGGCGAGCCCGGCAGGACCAAAGTTTCTTGCCCGCGCCGCCCCGGTGTCTCCGCAGAGCGCGGCCCCGCGGAGGGGCAGAGCCGCCGCCCGCCCCGGCAGAATGAGGGAGCAGCGCCCATGTCCGGGCACCGGGCAGCGGAGGATGGGCGCGCTGGCGCTGCCCGTGAGCCCTGTGAAACGCTTGGGAACTGAGCGCGCCTTTCCCTGTCTTTTCGCAGAGGAGGCCTACCAAAAACTGGCTAGCGAGACCATGGAGGAGCTGGACTGGTGCCTGGACCAGCTGGAGACCCTGCAGACCAGGCACTCCGTCAGCGAAATGGCCTCGAACAAGGTAGGAGCCCGCGGGCTCGGCCCCGCCGCCCCGCTCCCTCCTGCGGGCCGGGGGTCGCGGCAGCCGAGGCTGCGCAGGGTCAGGGGCGGCCGGAGGGGCCAGGGCGCTGGAGCAGCTCCGGGCGGAGAAACTTGACGTGGGCAAGCGGTGTCCGCACGCGGGTTTGGGAGCGGGAGCGGCAGCGGCTTCCGTTGTGGTTTTATAGACCATTCTTTTAAATTTCAGTGCAAGTTGTGAAAGTGATGCAGGTCTTGTAAAGCTACACTGTTTTCTTTTGTGTGTGAGTTTAAAAACAGAAAGAGATTGTTCAGGGCTGCTGGCAATAATCTCTTCAGTTGCTCCTTCTTTTCACAGAACACCTTACAGAATTAGGGATCTTTCCTAGAAACGGTGTAGAAAGTAGCATGAAAGGTGATAAAGATAGTTCTTGAGCCCAGGGGAGCTGTATGGTGGATTCTGTTTGTAAACAATGATGATGACAGCTCTCATAACGCTATTTGTTATGAAAGAACACGCTCTCAACCAAAGTGCCATCACAATAGACACCTACATCCAGAGGTGTGCTTCTACAACAGAGTGCACACTTCCTTCGCATCCTGGAAGCTGAGGATTCACATTATCTGGGAACTCTGTGCCGGGGTCTGCTATGGTCCGTATGTGCTTTGGTTTTACAATTTGAAATTGAGTTTCCACATCCTTCATTCATAAGTAAACTTTCTTTCCTGATTTTGGTTTGCAAAGAATATGCAGGTACATTTCTGGAGTTCGTTTTTTTAAGGTGAATTAATAAAACTGCTGTTACTTCAAAATTTATTTTTATATTTTTCATCAACTGAGTACTTAAACAGCAACATGTACAATTAGAAATAAGAAGAAAGCTTTAATTGAATAGGCTAGTTTTCCATCTCTTATGTCTGCAAAAGCAGCTGATATTTTAGCACCTTTTAACTATTTCAGTTGTAATTAGTAATTTTTTTTAAGCTGGCAAATAGTTGTTTTGAATCAGCTTATGCTTTCTTAATATTCTACTGTCTTGATTTGACTGCTCTTACCAAGTATCTGCTGTTTGTTATTGACTGTTTTTAAGTTGCTGTTCAAGCGTGCCTGCATGTCAGATATGAAGTATTATTACACTTGTGCAGTTTAATCCCACAATGTAATATCCCTTGTGCTTTTCTTGGCTTTAGAGACTCTTAGTACCAATTTGATCACTGTTTTAAGAGTTACCTACTTGGCATTACGCTGTTCTCACACCTGCATTTTCAGTTTTTATCGCAGCTGAAAGATCTTGTTACTCAGTACCTATTGTGTACGCATTGGTAAGTTACAAAGTCAAGAGTTTCAGCACTATATGAATCTAGAGACTTTGTTTCCGAAGATCAGACCAACACATGCAACCTGGTCTTTCCTTGCTAACAAGTTTGAACACCTGTTGGTTTCCTGACTTGTGGTGTCTGTATAACCATTCTTTCACAAAATTCTTCAAGTATTTTTTTTCTTAGCTCCCTATAATAGATAAGATATGCAGTTTATTTGTTGAACAGTGAGGACAAGTTTTTTCTAGACTAAGGTAAAATTAATTGCAAATCAATGTTTTTTAAGTCTTGCCAAGTATATTCAGATTTTTACAGAAAGAGAACATTTTAAAAATAAAATTTGACAAATGATTTGCATCTATAAGTATCTTCAGAGGTGCTGCTGTGTCTGATACTATGTTGTGTTTGTATTTGTTTGAATTAGTAAGCATTTTCACTCTTCTTTTGGAAATCTACCTTCTTGTACAAACTTGTGTCATCTTTCAGCATTCATTTGGAATTTTTTGTTTTGTTAGGAAATTTAAAAAAAAAACCCAAAAAGTAAATCTGTGCCACTAACCATCATGTGAACAATCTTGAATATAAACCAGCAAGCCCATACAACAGTGTGAGAAAAATTAGGGCAGGAGGATTTTCATTTCAGGTGTGTACAGCAGGTTGTTCTAAAGAATCATTTTGCTTCTGATTACTGAAACATATCCAGCATTTATACAATACCTCCTATTGTAATATAACTGCAAACTGTGACCTCTCAGTGAGGCATGTAGGTAAATTATACTATTTTACCTTATTGAGAAACTGAAGTAGAAAAACTTTGCTCAAGGCTGAGAACATAGACTGCAGTACAGAAATGAACATGCAAGAGTACTCTGTCCTCTATCTGAAGAGTAGGTCCTGTAAAATTAGATGAGAAAGTCAGGAAAAGGAATGTTGTTGGAACAGAAGAACGTAGTTTCTCACTGTCTTTCTTTCCTTTTCTATGGGTTTCGTGAAGAGCTAACCCACAAGACTGACTTATTGTTGGTGTGGGTTTTTTTTTCCCCTGGACTTTCAGCTATTTCCCTTGCTTATTTCTCTCCTCTTTATTTCATATGTAACAGCATTTGCACCAGTATTAGTTTTCCTTATTTATGTGAACACGTGCGAGACATAAAGGGTGGCATAAGAATTGAACTCTGTACTAGGTAAGAACTTTTGCCCATTGGGGAAAGGCTGCCATAGTAGAGGGAAAAAACCAAGGTGGAGGCAGTATTTTGTATCCTGAATGCTTGGAAGAGTCCAGGGAGTGAGCCTTATCTCCAGTCCTTCTCTGTGCAGTGAGTTGACAGTCTGAACTATTGGCTTCATCTGTTTGGAATCCCTTTGCTGTTGTAATGCTTGCGTAGGACTAGCATTAGTGTATCCCAATCTGAGGGTATTTATTTTGTTTAGATGCCACTCATGCTCAATTAGCAGTAGTCTGTGATGTGCCAGCTCACAGCTTTGGATGACAGAAAGTGGAATGACGCAGATACGTAAGAAGATCCTTCTTCTCTCTGCTTAAAATTGATTAAAGCATTAGTGACAGGGTGCTATCCACAACCTCTGGGTGAGCTCTGGCATGTTGTGGGACTAAGTGTTACCCAAAAACTTTGAAAACGTGCTGTAGGTCTGTTCTGGAGGAAGCCAGGTATGATGCTTGGCTGCCTGCATTACATCAGTAGGACTATAATATCTGGATGATTTCCCATTTCCCAGCCTATGATACAAAGATTTCCAAATGCCTGCAGCCATTGCATGTGAAGTAACTGATGGACAGCTCTCTGGTGCACACATATGCATACTTTGTAAATAAATGTGGTTTCCATAGGACATAGTATGTAGTTGTATTGTCACTTGTCATTGTGTTGTAATGAATCTTAGAGTACTTGGTGTTTACTTAAATTGCTAGCTTCTGAGATTGGGTACTAGCAAGAGAAAACCAGCTTTTTAAAAGCACAGGAAGTTTGTCACCTTTGTCCTCCTCTAGAAACCCTTTAAGGTCTTGGAAGGCTCCAACAAAAAAAAAATATAAGAAGCACCTTAAATTTGGAAAATTGATGAAAATGTCTTTAATTTTTGGGGAACTATTTCTGATTTTCTGTATCATGTACCGTTAATATTGCCTAACTTCAGTGGACTCTAGTATTGTTGTGTTTTTCTGAGTAATGCTTTCTTGAACAGATATAAATTAATTTTATGAAATAGTTTACAAATCTGGATCATTAAAGATAGGATCCCAAGGCATAATTAGATGTCTCTATTTAGCTGTTCTGATTTCTACAGATGCTAACCCATATCACTTTTTGCTAAACTGAATTGTGAGTAATATCTCCTGAAAAATACAGGGTTTAGGAGGCTACTAGCTTGTTGATTGTGATTTCTAGCTTTAGATTCAGCTACTTTGATGCATATATACAAGCAAATGATATTTTTAAAATTTCCAAGTTGCAGAGTGATGATTTTTTCTTTTTTGTTTTGTTTTTAATAGTTTGGTTTTTTTTTAAATGAGTAGCACCCTGTTCTTTTTTTTCTGCTAAGTAAGATTAAAGCAAAATTTAATAGAATTTAAGTTCTCTGGGAGAAGAACTGTCTTCTTCCAGTATGTAGTTTGGCACTACCTAGTTTATGGCCCTGATTCTGGATCTGAGAGTTATTCTGTGATAGACAATACACAAATTAAAAATTCCAGTAATAAAGATGTAGCAACTGCTTTCTCTTAGACAGCATTATTTGTAGATTAGTCAAATGTGGAGGAGTATGTATAATGAAACTTGTTTGCAAAAGCATATTTTCACTTCTGTAATCATGATTTTGCAAGCATCTCTTGTTTGTTGCTCTTGTGTGTCTAAGAATCTGAACTTAGACATGGAAAAAGTTTCAGATTGTGTCGTTTTTGTTTCAGCTTTTACTTTTCCGCAGATGATGTTTTTTGCAGGGTTTGCTAATAACTGGTAAAGAGCAGGAGTTTAGAAGATGTCATTCACAGGGTACTTCTTTTCCACTACAAATATAAGTGAACACTTATTCTCCAGGAATCTCTTTTAGATATCAGAGCTGGGAAAATTTTGATTTTAGTAGGACCATATTAACTATGAACCTACTTTTTAAGTATAGACTTTCTTATAACTGTCCAGCTTGTATACTAGTATGTGCAAATGCTTACAGATTAGAGTAGAAGCCTATTTACAGACAGTTACTTGTGCTAGTTACTTTTAAAAAAATGTTTTTGATATTTTTTTCAGTGATTTGAAAATACCCAAAGCGTCAATGTTATCAATGAGCTAACGTCCAAAAACTGCCCTAATGTAACACAGGGCTTATATTTATAGTCCTGTACTTGTCACCCACTATGTACATTCCAATAATAATCTTAATGATACTTTATTTTAAAAAATTACTTACCTGTAAATATTTAACATAAACCGAAATGATACTTAAAGGCAACTTGAAATCTGTTCAGTTACTTTTTTTTCTTACATTCCCTCCCCTGCCAATTTGAGCTGGTTTATAATCACATTTTCTTGCTGCTAAAAAGTATTTTTCCTTTCATCTTTTCAGCACTAAAAAGCTCACACAGGTAATGGGGAACTGACTATCATAATATCTGGGGAAAGAGTGAGGCTAAATTTATTACTTAGGTCAAATAATGGACCGCGTGTAAACCCTAAAATGTTTCAAATGGAGGTGCTGTGTTACCTTCACTGTGTTTTCCCAGGAAAGCCCCGTTGCCAGCACTCCAGAGTGACCCTTGCTGGGGTGAAAAAAGCAGGGCCAGAAGGTGCCTCCAGCCCCCTGACAGGTCTTCACAAAAGCCCCCACTGAATGGAGAAGCATTATTGTGTTACCCCATGCTGACAGTAGCTCTCTGAGTTTACCCAGGCCCATAATAAACAAAGCTGATGACATTCTGACTCCTGATTTAGTCAATCCATCTGTTTTATCTTTGTCTTATTCTGTGAAAAAGCTTAAGTGCTCTGGTGGCCATTACTTTTGTATGGTCCTAGATAGGCTGTGTCTAGAACTAATGAACATGACTCAGTCTTTTGTTAACAGGCTAGATTTTAGTGCTGTCTTTTTTGTATTCTTGCTTCCAGCTTTGGGGTCAGGTTCATGGCACAGTAAGGAGCTTGTCTTCAGAAACTGCCTTTTGTATGTAAGAGCATAACTTTTTTGCAATGTTTTTTCCAAATGTGGAAGCTCAGCCAGAGTAAAATTGTCTCTTCTATCACAGCCACTGGTTAGATTGACCTGTTTCCAGTTAAGGGACAAGATAATATGTTATATCCTCTTAAGAGGATTTAAACAGAGGTCATTCACTTGGGTTTCAGCTACAGCACATAATAGGTGCTGGAAACTTAGCAGTAGAAAAGAAATTTGTTGTTTTCAAGAGTAAATATGGGGCTTGTTATGTGAGAGTCCTCTTATATAATGTCTGGCAATGCCATTGCGCTTGGCTGGCTGACATGATAGTTTAATTGGGTCTTACATTCTCAGATCTAAGAAAATCTGAGGTTTTGGTTAGCTCTTTAGAGTGCTGCTTGTGGTAAAGATTATGGTTAAGGGGCAGCTGTTAGCAAGAAAATGCTCATTCAGTGCACCATCAGGAAATTTTTTATCCATTGAAGATTTCCGTTTGTACAGTGACAAAGTAAAGGTATACTGATAAGTGGTAAGCCTGAATTTTAATTAATGCATACTTGTGTGGCTTCCCCAATTTTGTTGTACTTTATAATAAAGAAAAGGGCAAGAGTATTGTGGAGGTAAGGAAGGACTGGTTTTCTAGGAACATTCTGGTTTTCCATTTACTGAAGCCAGCCTGAAAGGATTTTAACACCTCTGGGCTGAAGTGCAGTTCCTTGTACATGACTTTACTTGCTCTCATGTTAGACTACTCACGCTTCTGGAGAGCAGCAGACTTGCCCTTGGGTAACTGCAGTGATGAGTGAGGTGTGCATAAATGCATATATAAAAAAATAAAAGGAGATAGTGCTTTGCTTGCTGTATTGCACAAGGATGTGCTGCAGCAAGATAAAGGGTGACACTTGCTTTCCTGCAGATGATTTGCACCAGCTGCTCCATATCATTTATGGACACCTCCTTCTCCTCAGAAACAAGTAGATGGAGTAGGGGTGCCACTTCAGCTGTGGCTGAATCTCTTCTGTGCAAATCCTGCTGCTTCCATAGGTGTTGTGGGGTTGCTGCCAAATGAGAAAAATCATGAAAAACAGTTTTTCTGCTAGGATACAGAAGTAAATGTGGTGGGTGAGGCTCAAGGCAACTGAGCTGTAAGTAGCTCTTACTCCTTGTGTGGGTACATGACGGCAATCACTGGCCTCTTTGGGCCATGACAAGAAGGCAATTGTGATTTCAAAATATCTTAAATCTGTGGTGGGGTCAGCCGCTTCCACTTTTTTTTGGGACTCTTCTCCAACAGAAGTATCCAGTACAGGCTATCGTGCTCTGCACCAGTGGGAAGGAGCCCTGAGTTCATAGACATAACAGCTGATAGAAAGAACACTGGCATTTCAAGGCTCAAAAACAAGATAGGAACTCTCAATCTCACAGATTCAGTCCGTATGTTAAATTTTAGAGTAAAAATAGGTTTTTTGCATCTCTCATTCACTACTTTTTGAAAGGTCCTGGATGTAAGAGATGTGCAAGAAGCATTATGTCTCTCTGAGGGTTGCTATTATTTAACACTTTTCAGCTTTTTAGCTGCTTCTAAGGTTACAGAGCTTCCCAGTCCCTAATAACTTGATAATTTTTTTCAGTAAATATAAACAAATGGTCCATGCCAACCTACAAACAGACCTTTTTTGTAGCCTGTTTAATTATAGGAAATGCTGCAGTATGAAAGATTTTTTCCTTTAGCATAATGGGACAGAAAAATACAGACAGAATGTTACAGTGTCAATAACTAGGGTTTAATGTGGGGAAATAACATTATTTTCAACCACCAAAATAACGCACTTTAAAATTATGAAATTTTTCCAGGAGTTGAGTTACTTAGTTAAAATGCAGACATCATTGTACCTTTTTTTGGCCTTTACAAAAATATATGTTTTCCAAAACTCTTACTTGGAGAGGTCTTTCATGGGTATGAGTATCTAATAACTTCCTTCTTAGTAATAAGGTGGTATTCATGACAACTGAAGGGTATGAGAACTATCGAAATACTTGTGGCTCCTTGTTACAGTATTTAGAGCCAAGAATGCTGGCATTGTATTCATGGTAGGGTGCTGCTATACTCAGCATTAGACTGTAAAATATGAAGCATTTAGGAAAGTAGTGGCCATTCTTTTTTTCCTTTTTCTTTTTTTTAATCAATTTTGTGTTTCCAATAAGAGGCAGCTTCCACTATTATATGACTTTTTGGTACGACGAATGTGGTATTTGCTGAAATGTCACTTCAGTCTTTGTCTCATAAAGAAACTGTAATAGGAAACTGTTCTCCCGTTTCAGTTATGTTAGTAGGGGTTTTTGTATCGTGTGCTGAAACTTTCTGTATTTAGGAGACTCATCACAGGATTAAGTATATTATGGATGGACATTTCCTGGTCTGTGTTTTTTTGTTTGTTTGTGTTTGTTTTTTTTTAATAAAGCTTATCTCAGTAGAAATTGATCCCAGTTCTGATTAACTCACACTTGGTCCCCCAGTGAGCTGCAAAACTGAATCTAGGCAAGCTAAGGCATGATGGAAAGTGATGCTACTCATCCTGCCTTGAAACCAGGAGAGCAGGGCAGTGGCCAGCACCTGCCTCTTGAGCTTGTTCACCTCTGAGCATGTCAGAGGTTAACCTGCCCTGTGGCTGCCCTGTTATGTGCCTGGTGGGCACAATGTGCTGTGACGGGGGACTGCTGCTTCATCTGAATTTGCAGCCAAGGGAGACACTGCTGTGCTAGGGCAAGTTCTGCGTGTTGTTCTCTCTGTTTGCCTGCTCCAGGTGTTGAAAAGGAGCTGCACGGACAGTAGTACCATCTCCAGTCACCAGCAGTGGAGCACCACTGAACCAAGCTAATGTGTAGGGGCTGTTAATAACATTCTCTAGAAGCAAAATTTAAACAGCTTGCTGCTCTTATTAAGTTATAGTCACTAATATATGACCAGCTAATGAAAAGAGCTGGTTGAATACTTATATAAGATCCCACAGCAAGACAATACCGTCAACTAAACCTTCCACTCAGAATTGCTGTAAGAAAGGCTGCTGGTTTTTGCAAAATGAAGTCAATGTTCATTTTATTCTGGAATGAACAGACAAGCCTTACAGGAAATCTATATGCTTAACTGCAACCTCCTAACCATTCCACTACATCAGTCATATTCCCCAGATATGTAATTGCACGAGTATTTTTTGATGGATATAAAGTTGTGTGGTTTCTAACTGAATTAGTTTACGTGATTTAGAGGACCTGTAAAAGCAGACATTTATGTATTTAAACCAGGTTATCTGATTTGTGTTCAAGGTTGACTGTACAGCCTTAATGCAGTAGTTTTACCCAAGGTTACAGAAAACCTCACACTGCCAGCTGAGATTAATGTTTTCATAAACATGGTTTTTGTGATCTGGAATTAGCATTTATAACAGAGATGTCTTTTTCTAATGACCAAGAGTAAAATGAATAGCAATAATGTTTTTTTAGTTACCACAAATAAGCTTCCAAGAAGAGGACTCCAAAGTGAGTAGGTAGAATTTTATAATAAAATACGTTTCTCTTGTTCTGTACTGATACCCATCAATAGATTCAGAACCCCTGCACCAGTTGGTACTTAAAAAGTTATATTAGTTGAAAGGACTAGATATGAAGATGTCAGATATTTTTTCCTACTCTTTCCCATTGTAGTGGTTTATACTAAGCATTGTAAAATATAAACTGAAGGATTATTTTATGTAGAAACAATGACTTTTCATAATATATTGCCCCCACCTTTGGTTCTTCAAAGGGTTGTCCAAATGAAGAGCAATTTTTAATAAGTGAGTATGTGATTGATGTGTACTTGCTGACACAAGGAAGCAGTTGATTGTTTTTGGAGCTAATCAGAACAAAGAAAGGATAAACATCCTAGGTGACATTTAGTTTATCATGTTTAGCAGTATTTCTACAAACTTCATCCCTGGGACATGGAAAAAGTAGTGCAACTCCAGTAAGGAGAAGGCACAGTAGAGCTTAGTGTGAGAAAAAAAAGAAGTAGCGAGATAGTGCTCTTTCACTAATAGAGTAAAAAGAGTTTATGGAACTGAAACAACTAAAAAGTAGGCTGCTGGATAGACATTGTGGACCTGAGCATCTTCAAGTATGTTTTAATGAAAAATTGCCAAGACAGACTAGAAAACAGACTTTTTTTACATACGTAACAATGTTTTGAGTATTTAATGTGTTTGCCAGACTTTTTTGGCACTGTGATAAGTAATGACAAGGAGTATTTGAGTTTGTGTTTTTAAAGATTTGATAATTTAAAAAAAAATAAATTAAAATTGCTGTGTGCTTCTGCAAATGATTTTGAAGGTGTACCATCACTGGCTTTGCAGGTGCTTGGCGTTGTTGATGTCAGTATGTGATTCTAGGCTACTGTTGGTAAGCTTTATGGCCACAGTAGTGGCATTGGTGACTTAGTTACCTCCTGTACAGTGGGTAAGCCCTGATACATTAAAAGTGATGCTTGGGTAGCATGAAAGTTGCCAAAGCTTCGGTTTTGGCCGTGTTTTCCGCATGGACAAAGGGACCTCCTTTACAAGTACACATGAAACAAAGTTTTTGATTTGGTAGCAGAAATGAATGAAACATGCTATAGAATAATTACATTTGAAGGTTAATGATCAGCATGTTTGTAAAGATATTTCTTTACTGAGCTCTTGTTATTTGAATTAAACTGCTTACGTCTTTGAGGTTCAATAGTAGCATCTCAGAACCAGGGGGGCAGACAGGTACTTGAGACCTTGCGAAATGCAGTGTTTCTTTTCCTTTCTAAACCTGTAGTTCTCTAGCATTCTTCCTTCTTAGCCTTAGCTCACCCCTGTTCAGCTTTTGCTGCCACAGAGAACTGGAACTTAAAACTACTTCTGCAGCCGAATCCGGGTGCATTTGTTGCATGAGATGTAACGTGTGTCGAAGCAGCCCTTGTGTTTGGTGTTGCAGGGAGAGTGCTCGGATTCCTCTGCATTTCTGCCCTCTGCTGCTTGCTGATCTCCTCGGCAGAGGGTGCCGGCTCCTGCTGCTGCTGCTGCTGCGAATGTTCGCCCTGCTGATCCAGGCACCATGATAGGAAGCGCCTGGGCCTGTCCTAAACAAACAGGTCCGGGGGAAAAAAGTGCAAGCCTGACTTATTGTGTGGCCAAAGCAACAAGCAGAGATGAGGGTGCCGTTTTGTAGTAAATGTAGGCAATTGTGTCTCAGCAAGAAGCCAGAAAGTACCCTTGCTGCTTTTACAAAGCTATTCTGTGTGTATATGTCAGAGGTTTTCTGTTACACACTGCTTGCAAGAAAACAGCTTTAAAAACACAAAAAATGAAATTAAATATCTAAGAGTGCCTTTAAATTAATTATATTTTGCTTGTAATGGAAGCTTTAGCTGGAAAACTTATAAGAATGTTTAGTCCTATAAATGTCAGTGTGGTGAATTATTTGACAAATCACAGAATATGTTTGGCTACATAAACTTTAAAGCCAATACCCAGATTTCTCAGTAAAATGACTGTATTTTTACTGTACTCTGAAGCATGACCAATGTTTTGTGTCTCTGACTATTGGACCCAGGTAAGATTGCATTTCAAAATTTGGTAGTTGTTTTTCCCCCTTTCTTATCGTCACTAAAAACAAATATGTGCATTTTCTAGCTGGCATGCATTTTCTGCAGCTCTTTCTGGTTGTTGCTGTAAGGGTTTCAGGATGATGAAGTTTTTGATACATAGTCAGAGCTTGGCATTTCTAGCACAGCTTTCAGTACATACCTCTATTTTAAAAATGCAACAGCTAAATTTTACATACAAGATGATAGAGTGCTCTAAAAAATTTTTGCAGAAACAAATCTTGGCATTTGGGGCCTAAAACAAATATTTTTTTCATGGTCAGGAATATACATCTGTAATTTGATCTTTGTTTCACAGGGCTGTGAAAGATAGGTTAGAGGAATGATAATACAAAATAAAACTGTGCTGTTGGGATAAAATAAATCTGCAGGAAGAAAAAGAGTTTGATAACTATGTTGTGGTAAGTGTTTTGTCTTTTCAGCTAGATATAATTCCTGTGCTCATGTGTCTTTTAGATTGTATAGATGTGGTATGAATAAAAACATGCTGATGTACATAGGCAGTTTTGGTTTGTTCTTGAAATTGTTATCAGAGCTTGAAAAATGTCTCTGTTGTAGCAAACTAAAGCTGCCTGGCTGATCAGAGGCAGAATGAGAGGACAGATGTTGAGTTTAAAATCTTATTACACCCTGTCATTTCAATAGTGTGGCTAAGTGTGAAACTGTGCCTTAATTGCTCTTGAGGGAAGTTATATGGGATTTGTTTTTCTTTCTCTGTTTCTTTCTACAGTGTCTTGGCTATTGTGAAATAGTATGCTCTGTACAAATCTTTCTCTTCTCCAGCATGTCCTTTCACTCCACATCCTGCCCAGCAGTGGTGTCTTACCTTTGGTGTTGCACATAATTTTGTGGAATGGCGAGAGTCACACTGACCTGTACTGTGTCTGCCAAGTGTTGCTGATGGGCTCAGAGACAGTTAATAGATAGTATTTTATTTGAATAGTGTCTGTGTATTTTGTATCCATATTGCAAGTTCATCAGAGAATATACCTCAATCTAATGTTGTACTTCAGTTACTGGAACCTAATCAGTTTGCAGTATGCAATGTTACTTTCATGTTTTTTAAGCTACCTTTCATTTGAAATTTTGATTCATTAGATTAGTGTTCAGAAAAGAAGTGATCATTGATGGGTTATCATTGATAAAACAGGTTTTTCATTTTAAATGAAATTTTCTTTAAGGCTTTGCTGTGCTCTGTAAGTTCATAGGTGTACTAAATTATCAAAGCTAAAGTATATTAATTAATTTGTTATGAATGTATTTTTAACGATTGTTAAGTACAAAATATTAGCTGGTTATAGACCATGGGTAAAAGCAGTGTTTGCAAAAGGGGATTACTGTATGGTGTTACAGTACATAGTGGAAAATGCTAAATACAAGCCACATTTGAGTATTTTCAAAGAAAATATTAATTTAATTATATAACTGTTTACTTGTAAATATGAATTTATTGTCAAACTGAGGTTTCTCAGGAGCAACACTTATTCTAGAAAAAAATAGCTTAAAAGCGTTTTCTACATTTTAACAGTCAGTTGTGAATAATGGAAAAATGTTGAAAATAAACCCCTGGAGGATGACTAAATGGGTCTCCCCTAAAATCCATTTCTACAATGTTAATGAGAAATGAGTAAGTTTATACTCATAAGTATGTGTGACTTGAGATAGTCGTGGTGCTTGCTTTGGTGTTAGAGTAGTTTCATAAAAAAGCGAAATTCATGCAGGTGAGAGGGCTCCTACAAAAAATTTCTACTGTTGTGATGACTGTGTTGAAGACTAATAGATGTGGGAGTTGTGTGAGTTGTAGCTCTCTTAGCTAAAACCTGCTGCAAAACTGGCCATGTTTGGGAGGGCTTCTGGCTGTAGCCCTTGGGCTCTGAGCTGGCGAGGTGTGAGCCTTGTAGCAGAAGAAGGTTCTGGGTTAATACCTCTGTCTCACAAGCATCCACGCTGTGGAGTAGCAAGGAGCAAAACATTTTCAGGATAGAGTGATGTTGCAGGTCTGCAGTCATGGAAGAACCACAACAGGGGACATGGTGACTCGGGGCAGGGAAGAGTGTTCGCTGTCAGGCATGGGTGCGTTGCTTGCTCTTACCAGCACCTGAGCAACATCTCCCAGCATGGCCTGGTCTGAAGCTGCTAAGCCCTGGCTGTGTGTGCAGTCATCCATGGCTGATGGACTGAGCACCAGGCAGAGCAGAGCGACAGGTCCACATGATCTGAATGCAGCAGGACCCAGTGTGCACTGTCAGCACCACACGAGAAATCAGAGCCCCCAAAGGCACTCAGTTTCTGTGAGCAGGGTGAGAGGCAAATCCCTGGTATCAATAGACAAGGAGTAAGGAAACATGGGTATACTGCAAGCTTCCTCATGCAAATACTGAGACTTCTTGTAAGAGGGATTTAAATCACAGAGGTAATGAGTATGCTGTTCAGGAAACTACAGAGCTGCCTTTGGCCTGGTTATGTTATCTTGTCTCCATCTCTCTCATGTGGACCTATAAATCAACTTCACAGTACACCTGACTGTGGGACTGGAAACCACTTGGGTTTTGTGATTGTTTGCTTAATTTGACCTAGAGGCATTCAGGTGAAATGCTCACTTACACAAAAAGACAAGCATGAAATTTTTGTTTTGTTTCCCTGTATGCATGAGACAAGGGTGTAATGGATGAGACTAGTTGTTTCTCTTGTTCCAGATAAATAGATGTTCATTATTTTGTCAATCTCCATAGATGCTGAGCACATTTATAGCACCTAAATAAATAATCAAATGAAAAGTATGAAGGACTCATTGAAATGAATATTAGTTAGTGAACAACCTAGCTTGAAAGAACAATGATGCTATCACACGCACCTCAATAAGAAATACAACACCCATGGTTTAATAAGAATCGGAGTGTGAACCAACAAAATTGCATGAAACAACTTGCAGTTTGCTTTCAGAATGTTGGTATCTACAGTGTGTGATTTATGGGCATTTGCTAAGGCGTGTTTATGAGAGCTATACTGAGCTTGTTGCAGTGTTAGTAATCACTTCATATTCCACAAATCTCAGCTTTTGTCTGTGGAATCTTTTTTTTTTCACAGCCGTACAAAGATGAATGAAAAACTTGTTTCTTTTAGCATGAAATTACAACCATTCAGCAGTATTTCTGATGAACTGTTAAAGCTTGACTTTGGCGAGGTCTACAGTAGGAACACATCATTAAAATAGGAATGCTATGTTACAGGAGAAGTAAGATTAATCCAGCAATACCTGTAAAAAACTGGAGTTTGTTCTTACATAGCAAACCAGCTTTCTGTATGAAATAGGAATCCCTGTAAAGCTTAGTTTGTGCTGGTATACCTGTATCAGTCTTAGGATAAGTGTGCCATTGCAGGTCTCTGAATGAAGTATCACACCTCGTTGCACATTTCTTAGATCATGCATTTTTGCAGATAGCTATATGTGGGTATAAACTTCTTTTGTGTGTAAGCTATGGTAAATATTTATGGGGTGCTTATTTACTTGCAGGGTGCATATAGATATAAAAATAGAAATAAGGTTTTCATATGATTCTGCATTTTTAGGGTCATTGATTCTGTCAGTTGCCAGTGCTCTGTCAGAGCAATAACCACCTGAACTATTCATTACTGCTTTCTGTCTCCTCAAATCTGCTGTCATAACTGCAGATGTTGTCACACCCTGGTCGACTTTTCTCTGCTCTAAATTAGCTTTTAACAGTAGCTTCTTTGTAATTTACATAATTTTGATTGAATCAGATTTGGGGGAAAAGAAATACATAGCAGAATATTGTAAATAGCTTAATATTTGTTAAACTTTTACAGCAGTTTTTTTTTAGAGACTGTTACATAGACGTGTACTCTATCATGATGTGGAAAACTTTCAAGAAATTGATTAGTATATATTGTGTCTTAAAGGATGGACAGTGGTCCCCAAAATAAGAGTTGAAATAGGGTGTAATTTCTGTTGCCTGTGCAATTGCTCATGAGTGTCTATTGAAAATATTGCAGCTGTAGAAAATACCTGTAAAGACCCTGCTGTGGTGTGGTTGAAAATTAGTTAACCACATTGTGACATTTATGATCTGAAAAAAGCTTAATGTTCCTACATATTCCTAGCTAATGCTTTTATTATCACTAGAGGGCAGTAAATAAACGCTGAATTATGTATTTAATCAGAATGTATGAATCTTTTTTTTAATTTTTTTTTAAAATTTAAAATAATAAAGGGAATCTAACTCTTTATTAAACACCTCAGCTCCTGGGTTTTACAACATATTTCCCCTAAAATAGTTCAGAAGAACATTGTCTTCTCAGCCTGTTTAGCAACATAAAATTCTCATATTTTATGCATAAGAATTATACATTCCAGCTAAAAAGATCTGTAAAATGATACAGCTTAGGCTGTTCCATAATTTTTAATAAATGTAATTCTGACAAGCAGGAGGCTTCCAAGAAAACCTTTCTAAAGCAGTATAATCGTGCTACAGTTAGCACACTTAAAACTGAGACTCCTTCAGAAGAACTGGAGATTTTTTCCAATTATGGTCTTCAATTCTCAGCCACCGGTGAAGTTCATCTCTTTTTGATATCAGCATGAGACCCAGCTTTGTCTCCATCCCTGCTGCTCATTTAGTGTGTGGCAGCTGGTTGCTGCAGTTGAAACAACTTCTCATATTTGTAGAATGACTACTTGTTTGTTTGGAACTTTTAACTTAAATCCTACAATTTCTCTCCTAGCCAGGGAGTCCTATGTGGAACCCAGAGAAGTTTGGTGAGGCTGGTTGATTCAGCGTAGTTTTCTTGTCTCTGTTTCCTCTAGACCGGCTCTGGGTTTTGGCTAAGCTAAGCCCGTCCACATGCTCTTGCTTGCTGGATGAAATGAACGTTTTTTTCTTCTGTGGTCTTCCAGCACTGAGTAGACTCTCCATTTTGTAGGAAAGCTTTCTGGTAGTGTACATATCAGCATACCTCACAGATGGAGCTGGCTAATGCTGTGAAAACAGTACTGCATTTGTAACGAGTAGGAGTTGGATTTGACATGGGGGATTATTGCTGTTCTCTGGTGTGTGAAGGTCAGCCTAAAAATCATAGAAACGTAGAAAGGTTTGGGTTGGAAGGGACCTTAAAGATTATCTATTTCTAACCACCTGCTATGGGCCTTGTTTTTTCATCTTTTCAGACAGGGTCTTCATATGGCTTTCTTCAGGCTATCTGTTCTTGTTTGTAATGCATACAACCTTGAAAACGAAAACTGGTGATATGCTTAGCTGTCTATCTCTTTGCTTTACTTTTTGCTGCTTACTGGACAATATGCACTACAGCCAGCACACTTGTATTCAGAGTTGATGCTCAGACATCTCTCAAAATGTTCTTAGTGGAACTTCATATTCAATCCAAGAGGTTGCAGTTGAGAGCACTGTTCTTCCCTCAAAGCTAAGTACATTTTTGTGTTTCCCATCGCTTAGCTGTGGAAGGAAGGACCAAGGTGGTAAGTGTCCCATGTGACAGTTCAGAAAAGTGCTGCAGCTGAATCACAGAATCAGATTGGAAGTGACCACAGTGAGTCATCTGGTCCCACCTTCTTGCTCAAGCTGGAGCACATTGCATGAGACTGAGTCCAGATGGTGCTTGAATGTGTCCAGTGATGGAGACTACACAACCTCTCTGGCAATCTGTTCCAGTGCACCGTCACCCACATGGTAAGGTTCTTCCTCATGTTCAGGGGGAACTTTATCTGGATCAGTTTCTGCCCATTGTCTCTTGTCCTATTGTTTGACACCTCTGAGAAGAGCCTGGCTCCATCCTCTTAACACCCTCCTGTCAGGTACTGATAAACATTGATGAGGTCCCCTCTCAGTCTTTTCTTCTTGAAGCTGAACATGCCCAGCTCCCTCAGCCTTGTCTTGTACAAGAGATGCTCCAGTCCCTAAATCATCTTTCTTTTGCCTCTGCTGGACCTGTTCCAGGAGCTCCATGTCTCTTGCCCTGAGGAGCTCGAACTGGGAACAGCACTCCAGGGGAGGGGCTAAGTAGAGGGGCAGGATCACCCCCTGTGACTGCTGGCAATGTTCTTCCTACTGCACCCCAGGATACCACTCATCTTCCCTATGTCTTGTTTGTAGTGTGAGTTAGTTTCAGCTCAGTTGGTTTGAGACAATTTCAGCTGCCTTCCATTGCTTCTTGTTGCTTCCTTGGCGCTAGAGAATCAGGTCTGATGTGCTGTGTTTTCTTATTGTCTTATGATTCTTCTTATGGTTTCTTATTTTCTTTTGATTCCTCACAGTAGCTGTAGGCTTAAGTTAAATAGACTGAGGTTTTTCTTTTATTACAAAACATTTTCTCGGTCACATGAATAACATTTGCAAGTTTTTTTTCCCTACACAATTGTCTTGGGGTGACTCTATCATGTGTATCCCCTATCATGCTCTATGCCCCAAAAGTAATATTGTGCCTTTTCTGTGCCTTTAAACTGAGCTTGAGGAAAAAAAAACCAGACGAACTTTCCAAAGCAGCTTCTCAAGGACACAGAGATTACACTCCTCAGTGTTGTCTGGCTGCGGATGGCACAGAGGGAGCACCCTGCTTGCTTTTTCTTCAGCCAGCTGGTTTTTTTTCCCTCTTGGCATGAGACGGAGAGCTGAATTTTGTTTCCTGGGACTTTGGTTTTTTCCCTTCTTCTCTTCTGAACTGTTTCAACAACATCAGAACACATCAGGAGAATTTTCTCCCCGAGGCCCGGGGGTGGGCCCACGCCCTCACCGACCAGCTCTGAGGAGGAGAGAGACCACACCTACAGAAGGACTCTGAAATCTTCCCAGGTTTCTCTCTATAGCAAGGGTTTTAATTCATTATTTAGCATCATTATCATTTTCCTGTGTGTTTGTTAAAATAAATAGTTTTTATCTCTTTTTCACTTTTCTCTTTTTCACTCTGTTACTAGATTTTGGCCAAACCGGCACAAACATTATACACAACAGCAATTAGGAAAATGGATACACTAAAGCTGTGTGCACTCTTCCATCACCTGTGTTGCCAGAATAAGAGGTTTAAAGCCTCTGTCTTCTTATTTAGAGTCACAGAAGATGCAGATTTTTGGGGGTCTCAGTATCACTATGAAATGCCCTATTGTGACTTTACAAACTGTTCAGGGTTCCTGCTTTCTTCAGTGTAGTTTAACTAGTCATGAACCGTGTTTCTTATTGCTGGTATCTTTGCAGTTAAATTCTCTGAACTGTAGTTTACATTAATGATGTCAACATTCTGAAAAAGTGAGGTTGCTGGTGGTGACTTTCGTATCCTCGTAATTTATCCCATGAACCACTTCTCCCCCCAGTTGTTTCTGTTCTCTGGAAATTTTCACACTGGAAGTCTTCATGGTAGTGACTTAATTTCCAATCACCAGTGAAGAACTTCAGTATCGTAAAACAGTTTCAAGTCTTGCAAAACCTTGCTTAAAACAGTCGTATTAGATGAAGACAGCCTGTTTATGATCGTTAAAAATGAGTCTGTAATCAGATTCTTGGCTCATTCATTGTGTCTTCTCTCGGCACTGGAAGTGGTGTTGCAGAATATTTTATAGTAATAAATCAAATGCCCTACAACAGTACAAAAATGTTGCATATTCAAATACATAAATGATACTGACTGGTATTAATTACACTCCTATGTATCTGTTCTGTATCGAGCAAATACCTGGAATATTTCAGTCATTATACCCAGGACTGGGGTTTTATGAAGTGGCCTGAAGTTACCCATCCATTCTGCTTGCAAATTTTAATTAGCACAAATTAACATTTTTAAGGTCTTTAAAAGTGTGCTAAAGCTGATCATCACAGCTCCTGGGATCTCTGCCACCTCTTTATGACTTCTTTGGGGAAAGTTGTCCAGAATAATTGATTAAATCATAGCTAACTTATGCTAAGGGTATTAAGGGACTTCATCAT
This sequence comes from Rhagologus leucostigma, assembly GCA_013397725.1. NCBI lineage: Eukaryota > Metazoa > Chordata > Aves > Passeriformes > Rhagologus > Rhagologus leucostigma. The sequence goes on along the minus strand of VZTD01005596.1, from coordinate 368,677 downwards.
CTTTCTGCCTTTCAAGGTCATTGTCTTGATTCTTTCAAATAACATAACATTGCTCATTAAAAACTTCCTTTTTTTTTTCCTGAGTTGTTTTATTACTCACTCAGTATAATTTCAAATTACACCTTTCCCATTTCGATATACTTTGCATGAATCATTGTAGAAAATGTCATTATGTCCTTCTTTTCCCATGTTTTATCTTCATGGATGTATATTTGTATAAAAAAAAAAAATCTCTAAATTTTGTTTTTCTTATCTTGAATTCCTCTAGGTATATCATCTATCCATCATACCCTCCTCTAAAGCTAATTATTCACTCTTTGCTACCTGGGAATTCGGGATGAAAATCAGCCAAAACCATTCCTGTAAATCAGAGCCGAAGTGAATTTCCTGACTATCCATGTCTAAGGTCTTACTACACGCAGCCAAAGTCAGGGGGCATGCTTTCTGAGTCAGTGAAGTCATACAATTAAATTCCATTACAGCAATTTTATGACGCTGAGACTGAGTCTTGAAAAAATAATACAAGTCAGTAATTAGCAGTGTGTATCAGGTGTTATTTCCTATTACCAGTATAGTTAACATGCAGCTAGAGTAAATTGTTGTAACATATATTTACATTGGAGGAAAATGTTTTTTCATGTTTTTGTATCAAAATGACCTAGCTAATAGCTTGATAAACACCGTCCTTCAATAAATTTGACCAGCTATAACCCAGTAATTCTTATGGATGTATCTTCATCTCATACACTAGAGGGGAATAAAAAAATTTGATGATTTTTTAATACATGCTAAACAGCTGGTGTAATTTACATACCAGCCATTTTAAATATTCCTTATCTGAATCAAGTTCTTTTGGGAACAGTTCTTTGGGAAGAGTTGTTAATATTTCATGAGGAAATAGCCTTTAGTAGCAAAGTAAGAGAAAAGATTTAAAACTTGACTTTCTTATGTCTTCTCATACTACCTATTGCAACCAAACTTTCATACCCACATGCTTCATTCCTAAAGTAGCCAAAAGTATATTGACTGTTATTTTACCATTTTCCAAGTCATGCTTGAAACTGCCTCTTGAAGACAGGCATCATATTTCCAGCTCTGTGTTGATGCTGGGTAGGTGGCAGCAGTGCTCTCTTGAGGGTGATCAGAAGACAATGGAACACAGATGTAGACAGGCTTTATATTTATTCAGCATTACAAAGCTGAGCTGGAAGAATCAGGAGAAGTATTTTCTAGAGGTACCTTTTGACTTCTTTATTGTCTTGCTGAGTGTTTAGTAAACCCAGGTCTGTTTTCAGAACTTAATTGTTTTATATACATCTAGCTTCATAGATCCAGAACAACGATAACTGTGCATATTAAAATGCGTCAGAAATGTTTTATATTGTTTATTTTAAAGAAAACAGGATGCCTTCCACATGAAAATGCTTTAAGTACTGATGATCTGTTGATTGTATCCAGTTGTCACACTGCTCTAGATTTCTCTCCTGTGAGGAAGAAGTTTGTTGATACCATATTTTGCCCTATTGATTTTTACAGGTTCAATTCTTTTTGAAGCACTTAATGTTGCTGACTCCTTCTGCCAAAACCTCTCTTATGACCATTCTTGGTCAGCATCTTCCAATGAATCAGCAGTGTGGGATTAGGCTGAACACTGCACCTCATTCAGCTTGTCCTTAGGCATTTGCCCATTGTCATATTAGGTAACTCTCCCTTCTTTTGACGCAAAAAAGACTCAGAAATTTGCTGCAGTAGTGCATATGCCTTATACAGAGTGGAGCAAGATAATCACAGAATCATAGAATGGCTTGAGTTGAAAGGGACTTTAAAGATCATTTAATTCCAACCCTCCTGCCGTGGGCATTATCTATTCCTCCTTTCAAGTTTTGGTCTCTGAGTGGCAGATGGTGGGATCTTTTTTTTAATGCTTGAGTCAGCTCACTGACACACTCCACTTTCAGTTAATCCCGTCTTTTTTTCAATGATGTATAGCTGTAATTGATTATAATAATCTGCTGAGGCAGAAAGAGCAAAAGTTGAATAAATACCGTGAGAATTTGAGGACTCTTATCTCACTTCTTACATCTTTATGGAAGCTTGACATTTACTGGGAATTTTAAGACACGTGACTGGCTTTAGCTTAATAATAACTGCTTTTCTCTCTTTAAATAAAAAAGCATTAAAAAGTAGCAGCCTGGCCCAATACTCTGAGGTAGAGCAGTTTTTAAAGTAGATGGTGTAAAAGCCAAAAGAATTTTCGTTGTTAAAGTAAGTCATAGGCTGCTCAAGAAACCAGATAGCTCTGTTTACATTGGGGTTTTTTCCCATAAAAAAACACCTCAAAATATACTTTTCTTCCATATGAAAAATTAAACGCATTAGGCAATCCAGATGATATACGCACAATACTAATTGTAACTGCTTGGATGGTGCGTCCTTTGAAAACTGGTGAATGCTGCTGGAGTGACGAGACCTTAGCCCAATTATTTTTGAATGGCATGTGAATGCTGCAGGCAGGGATGCCATTAGTAAAGGCCATTTGCTGTCAGAGAAAAAAAAAAAAAAGAAAAGCAAAAATAAATATCCCATGCCCAGGAGAGTCCCCAGCATCAGCCAATGGGAAATTACCGTACATCATGACACCAGCCCTGCGGATTTATATCTTTTAGGGTGACATACTATTGGCTGCTAGTATGGCTCTATGGGAGGGATCGCTGCCACTGTCTGTGGCTTCCTCGTCAGGTCCTTATTTGGTAGCTGTTGATAGAGCAAGTCTTTGAGCAGCTGAGCATTTTGACATACATTATTCATTAAATCCTGGTGTTCAGGAAATATGCATATCCCTAGCTCTTCAGAAATTTCTTCAGCTCGTACAATATGTCTCTTCAACGTTGCCTCTGAATGCCTGGAGTTTCACAAATGGCATTTATACAATCGGAAGACCACACGGTTGGATTTCATTTCAGTATGCCTTCTGTGTACACAATTGCTGAGAACCTGAAGACCAGCAAAAAGAATTAGGAGAGGAAAGAAGGAATCTTTATTCTTGGAAGTCTGTTGCAGTGTCAGATAGCAAAGAACTGATAGCTTAGATTGGCAGTATAGAAAAAAAATCAAAAATGCCTGAGGCAAACTATTTACTCTCAGTTTCTTGGGGCTACATAAAGGTAGGATTTTGTTTTACCTTTTAAGAACTTTGATTTATGGTGCATGATTGCATGATCACTGGGTAGCGTGAGGATTTGTGGGTGATATGATTATGAGTAATATGAACATGGAGTAAAAAATCAGACAACAAGCCTTTGTTCAGCAAGAATGAACTGCACAGTATAGTCTTTCTTAAAAACTGTGCTGGGACTTTTAAAATAATATTGCTTCAGTGAATGATTAGACCAAGTCTAAAGCCAAAGAAATTCAGAACAGTTTTGTGTTCTTTCAGAAAAAGGTTGCTACAAAACTGTATTTCTAGCCACTAAAAGGTTTAAAAAACTCCAAATACCTTGAAACTGAGATACTATACAATAGAAGAGAGCATGAGTAAAGAAACTGAGAATAATGGGTAGATGCATGACTCATACTGTTTTTAATAGCTGAAGAAAGGTGAAATTATGAACAGTATGTTTCAACAGCATTTTTGGTAACCTCTGTGTGTGTGACAGCTTATTGATTAAAACACTGGAAATTGCCGTCTTCTAATACTGATCTACATTGTTATGTGGAGCAGTGTGAACTAGCTTGAAATGGCAATACAGCTAGAAAATGGAATTAAATTAGCTTTATATCTTTTATGGAAAAGTTTTGCATCAAGGAGTTAGATCAGTATGCCTGTCAACACACAGAACTGAAATCCACTTAAAAGAAAACCACATTTGAGCTTTGGTTAATCCCTAAAAAATTATGTTTGTGCTTAAAAAAAAATGCTGCTGCTTTTATACTTTTATAATTGTTATCAAGTGTGGTAAAAGAAAAAAAAATCACCCTGTGCTTGACATACAATAACTGTACCAAATCATCCCGCTTTAAAGAAATTCTGATTTCTCCTGAACTAAATAATGCATATGTTGAATTAAATGACTAAAAATAACACAAGCATTATATTTGCACAACTGACTCTCTTATGCTTTCTTTCATCAATACCTACTTTTACAATAGATATATCTCTTTTAAAATAGAAATGCAAAGCCTGATTATGTCCAATTATGAGTATTCTCGGCTAATGCTGAATTGTTACAATATATTATCAAGGATTTTGATCAGTCACCTGTGAAGAAATTTAATTCCATTATGCTAGATAGGTAGATTCCTTTCTTGTTTACCAAAACAATAAGATGAAATTACCTTGCATTTCAGCTAAAAGTGGGGTATTTATTGTAATTTACTAGAAAGTATTTCCTGTATTTCCAGGCAGCTGCTGTCATGTTCCTCCTTGCTAAATCGGAAAAATTCAATCACCAATTAAAAAAAAAAGTTCACTTTTACTGTTTAGCCTTTAGAATTGATAGACTTTTTTTTACTAATTGAAGTTTAGCAGAAACCGTGGTAGCTGCAATTGAGTACGCATGGGAAAAAGTGTCCTTTGTATAGAGAGTGTCCTATACTGTCTACAGATGATGATTTTAGTTAAGAAGCTAAGTAGTGCTTGAGCACAATTTTGTTACAGTGCTTTTTGAGTTCACATTATATAAATTAGAGAAAAAGTGTGAGAAGAAGCAAAGATGATATGTTTTTTGTGACATTCAAACCAAATATTTAGAGTATTTATGAAATTCTGAAGATTGAAATACCTTATTCTCAGAGATTATTGTATATGTTTATATCCCTTATTATACATATATTTCTGTATGCTTCAGGCTGTACTTTATCTCCTGTGAATTGTATTTTGGATAATGGGAATGTTTACCCCTGGTTTTTATTTGGTATCTTTTCTTGAAAAAAATGAGCACAACTATCACAATGCCAGCCTTAGAGATATCTGCCTTTCTGTAGCTTATTATAAAACCAGTGCCTGACCTTGATATTAATTAAACCCACGGGCTTCCAACCCAAACCTTTAGCTATTAAGAATGCTGTTTATGTATCCAGAATGCTGCTAAAATCAAAGATAGTTTTGCATCAATAGCAGTATAGACACAAGCCTTATGCTAATTTGTAAGGCTGACCTATTTTAAATTTCTTGTTTGTTTTATTGTAGAATACAAGGCTTTTCAAATCTAGTAAAATAATACAGTTAATTAATTTTGAGATACAGACATATTTTAAAAACAACATTGGTAGATATTTCAGAAACAAAATATAGTTATGTAAGTTGAATGTTCCAAGTATTAATTGAATGTTCCATGGATGTATTCTATTTGTGTAAGCTTTTACAAATGTTGCGTAGAAAAGAGGAAGCCAGAAAGGCTGAAACTGGGATCTGTTGCTGTGTGGGTTTGGGAGCCAGTGCAATGAGAGTCTGCTGTCAGTCTTGAGCAGTTTTATTCCAACCTCCACTGGACTTGGGGCTTGATAAATGCTCAAACTGAAGGACGGGCATGATGGGGCCTTTTGGTCCCTGGACTGCCTTCTAGCCCTAGCTTCACCTTCAGTATTGGTTCCAAAGGCTGTGGTGGAGGCAGCCTCTTTACAGTCCTTCGGATGCAGCAGGTTTCCGTACAGGAGCAGAAAGCCTGCATGGAAGAGACCCTACTGCTACAGGGAGTCTACAGCAGGAGTGGTTCTGTGTGCCTCCTCTTGACACAACTAGCTGCTGGCTTCTTCTTTACTTAAGCTCTTTGTTATTGAGTTAAGAACTTTACACAAAATTTGTAAAATCTTCTCAGGTATAAAGCACGTGGCCCAAACTTGTTTATGGCCATAAATCAACTCTAGTTGGATCTTGGAGTTGGTGTTTCTTTCTAACATACATGCAAATTCTTCCCAAAAATGTATCAATGCTCTGGTTGCCATCTGAGAACATGGTTACTCCAAAAGTCTGTCTGTGGTTTTCTGTGTATCTTTGCAGACATCAGAAAAGTATCTTATTTTTCAAAAAAACCCCTTCCATGTAAGTTTATCCTAGGCTGACAGCAGTAATATAGATGCAGAGGTGTACACACACTGGGCTTCAGCCCAGAAAGCCCTAAAGTACAGACCCGTTCTTGGGAGGTTAACACTATTTAGGAAATTGTTCTCAGTTCATTATCACCATGTACGTACTTTTATTCTCATGTATTACAGTTTTTTCTCTAGCAGGCTTCTTAGGTTTTTAAAGGGAGATAAAGGTGCACATCTACTTTTGTCACTTTAGGGACATTTTTAATGTTATTTGAATGCTCTACCTGTATTTGTGTTGAGGGCTCTGCACCTTCTTATGCCCCCACCTCCCTAACCCCAGATGAGATTAAAATCTAAAATAAATAGAAACAAGTGAAATTTAAAAAATTCTGCTTAAGGAAATGTTTTCAGGATTTTTTTTTAGAAAGGAGTTTATGGCTCCACTGCTCTGACATCAGTAGTCAGCAGTGAAGAACTGTATTATTGATGGACATTTTATAGCTGGTCCATTTCCAGGGGGATTTTCTAAGGCTATAGTCAAGGGCTGTGGTATTCCAAAGGGATGTATGTGTCATTTTTCCAATCTAACAATGCCTAGTGGGATGTGGGAAAATCTTTCTTTCTGAGAGAGAATACAATATATGCATAGATGAGCCAAAAACCTCTGCTTCCTCCCCATGCTGAGCTCACAATATCATAATTAAAGTGCATGGTTTAAATGTATATTAATAACAAGAGTTTTGATCTTTATGATTGATTTTCTTGAACTGGGAAAGTATATGGCATTCAGATTTTTAAGATTCTTATTCAAAATATTATTTTTAATATTTACTGCTGTTAGGAACAAGGTGGTTTCATGTCTTGTTTGACTTGGTTTGAATATTATGCAGAGTGTTACTTCCAGGAGGACAAATTATGAGACTATGCAGCCTAGCCAAGTTTCAAACACTTAGGGTGTTTCTTGGATAAGTAAAACAGTGTTGGCTCACGGATGTAACCAACTTCTCTGGCTGGCAATAAGATCTTGTGGGAGCCATGTGAGAGGCAAAATTTCATTATAAAGTAATTGTGCAGAGCTGTATAAATATGTGGATCTTTGAAACAGCAATTGTGTATTGGTGCACTTGGGCCCAAATTAAATCTTTGAGAAGTTGGTAAAATCGGGAAAAAATAAGGAGGTTAAATTTGATTTTGCTGTTTCGATTTTTTTGCTCAAAAGGCAAGTTATTAAACATAAGAGGATTGAGTAATGTGCAGATACAATGGAACAGAGTATAACCAACGAAAATGCCGGAACATCTTGATTGCTGTTTGTCTCTCATGTTTGATTTTTTTAATGTTCTCAAAAAGCATTATTGTTGTGCATCAGAAAGTGCTGTCTGCATATGGTCTTCAGCTTTATCTGATTCAATGGCAATGACGGTTGTAAGGTTTTGTCAGATAATTGGAAAATCAAAACAGTTCTCTAAACTCTTGCTTAGTCCAGAAGTTTTCAAAATAAATGTCAATTAAAGTCTTGGTCCTGTGGCGTCAGCACCATGTGAAAGAGTATGAGGAAATCACGCAGCTACAGTTCTTCAAAGCCAGAGGCGTCTCCAATTGAATTTGCTCTCAGCAGGAGGGCCTTGCAGAGGCTGAGGGACTTGTTTTACTGTACACCCATGTTCAGCAGTAACATAGAGCGTTCTGCAGTTCTCATGCAGATGTTTGAGTTTTCATGTTCTACTGACTTGTGGGGTGATGGGAGGTGGGAAGATGAAGGTTTGCATCAGACTAGTGGGGAACCTAGCATTAGAAAAGACTGTTATGTACCTTCCATTTGTTGTGGACATTCATACAACAAATACTGAGCTGAAAATTCTTAGAGAACATATGCTTGCATGTTATATGCTTATATGCTTATACATAACTTGCATATGATTCCCAGTATTCAATAACAAACTCCTCACTCACTCCTTGCAATTAAATATATTATTTGCAAAAAAAAAAATCCTTCTTATTTCCTGTGTCAGGTAGCTGCAAACAAACACTGATTTGTTCCTCTTTCAAAGCTGGGAAACTTTAAAGAAGAGTTCCTGAACAGTACGTACCAGTGGTGGCTAGATGGTCTTCTTTTCCAGAGTGTGGAATGTGACACAATTAGTGTTGTTCTGCAGCAAAAACAGCACCACCAAACTGGGCATCATGTAGAAGCGTTTACTAGGAAACAGCCAGACAGATGAGGATCTATTGAAGCTGGTATCCAGTGAACTAGCTAATTAAATGAAGGAAGAGAGAATATTGGAGTAGTAAGGGATACACTGATGACATGCCTGGAAATTAATGTAGTTTCATCAACTCCTGACATTTTATTAAAATTCCTATAGGCAATATTTAATTTGAAGCTGCAGTTTCTGGATGCCATCTGGAGACAAGCTCTTCCATCAGATCTTCAGTTTTTGCCTTAAATAATACAGTTTCTCACCTTTTGTGGGAACAGAAGAAAAAGTGTGTAAGCATGACTTAAGTGTGTTAAAAGTTTAAAGACAGGCTTTTAAAAAAGGTCTCAGGATTTTTGGACCAGTCATTTTATTGCTTGGTAAACTTGGCTTGAGTTTTCAACATTTGATGTTGGTGACAAACGTTAGACATTGCTGAAGAGGTTGATACTGGTTTTGTCTAGAATGTATAGCTCTGTAGTTCTCATAGTATGTGTGGCTGTATTTGCAGTATGGTTCTAATTTTCAGACGTGTTGAGCACTTGTTAGCACATGGCTATATCTGAGATCAAAGCTGAGCCCTTGGCTTATTACTAAAGTATGATGCAGTCTTTGTAGCTCTGGAACTTCCTGAGCTGATGACACGTCAAGATGGCAGGAAAATGCAGTGGCTAATAGTTAGAATGTTATATTAAAGGTAATTTTTGTTTGGCACATTGTGAGCAATATGGTAATTGGTGGCTTACAAAGATATTGTGAAGAAAATAACACCTTTCACTATGCAAGGCCACTTTGAAGAAATAGCTTTGATGATTCCAACAGAATGGAAATGGGGTGGTTAATATTTTCTGCAGTGGTTTATCTCCTTTGAAGAAGGACAACTGGTAATTATAAATTACCAGTTTTCAACATAGAGGAATGTTTACATGTATATACTCTAAGGATAGTTATTTCTTGATATAATAGATAGTCATGACTGTGTGAACAAGGTAAAAGGTGATTCTGAAAGTGGCACAAATCATTTGGCTTTGTTAAGAGAAAAGATGACTGGGAAATCTAATAACAAAATGAAAGGATGGCACAATAGGAGGCAAAATTCAATAGTGACAGATGCATGCTAATTTTCACTGGGAAGAGCTGTTTGAATTGTTGATACGTATTGCTGACTTCTGTTTGTTGGTAATATCAAGGCAGAGCTATAATCAATGAAAATGCATCTAAGACAGTGAGAGCTGTGTTATGCAATTAACCTGTCAAGCATAATACCACAGGATATCATTTCACCCTGGAGTCTAGAAGGAATCAAGAAAGTCTAAGTGATGAGTACCTAATTAATTATACATTTCATGGAATATTAATATCTGCTTCTATCCAATAGAGTGCCTAGAGTGAATTGCTAACTAAGAGGGAAATAGAAGTTGTTTCCACAGATGAGTGTTTTCTACACCAGTGTTTCTTAGAGATGCTTGCAGTTTTCTGAGCTAGTGGAATGGTCACGTCATTGGACTGACTGATATAATGATTTTAGGTCAGAGGCAACAAAACCTACCTCTTCTCATATTGGCTAGTATGAAATCAGTATGATATTTTGATTGTTTGGGGCAATGCTGTCAAACACTTTTGAGTAGATTAATGATGAGAGGTAAGATAGACTTGAAATGTTACCTAATGAATTGCAAAAAATGCAAAAATAGATTAATTTACAAATCTTAGGAGAACACTAGCAGAGAACAGCTCCTACATAAATGCATTTGTATTTACTTTCCAAATTAAAGTTAAAAAATTGGAAAGTCGGTATTATAACTTGTGTGTACGCATATGCCTTAGAGTTTTCAGTTACTAGTAGGACATTGTACCTTAGCCATTGAATCACTATTTTAGGTGTATTTTAGGAGGTTAAAAATGACATTGTCCAATCCATGAATAAGTTGGTTGGCTAGATCATTGGTAGATGTGGTTTCTGCTTTCACAGTTGTCTTACTCGAGTATATACTCATAATGCCATGTTCTTTCCCCAGTTATAAATTGATTGCATTTTCTTATCTGAACTAAAATACATCTTGATGTAACTAACTTTACACTTTTTTGTTTTCTTTTCCAGTTTAAAAGAATGCTGAACCGTGAGCTAACCCACCTCTCTGAAATGAGCAGGTCAGGCAATCAGGTCTCAGAATATATATCAAACACTTTCTTAGGTAAGATTATGAAGAGTTAACTTTTTTGCCTTTTGGGGGTTTTTATATCTCTCTGGACTGAGTTAGAGCTTCAAAGCAAGTGGCTTTCCATATTAACTTCTGCTTTTAGAAACTGTGCATTTAGCATATTGTTGTCAGCATTTGTGCAGAGAGATCAGGTTAGATCCATTTCCTCATAGCTCAATAAATTTGTGTATGTGATTTCCCTGTGTGTGTAATTACAGATAAATATTCAGGTACGTATTTCATGTACTATATTGCTGCCATACTAAAAAATTAATATGATGAATTATAGAGAATCACAGAGATCCACAGAATACTCGTGAGTTGGAAGGGACTCAAAAGGATCATCAAGTCCGGCTCTTAAGTGAATGGCCCATACAGGGCTCAAATTTACAACTCTGGCATTATTAGCACCATGCACTAACCAACTGGGCTAATCTCAGAGTGGTAATTATATATATTTATACACTAAAGAGAATTCTCCCACTACATTTTCCTACCAGAAGTACTGCAGAGGTTTCAGTATGCTAGAAGCATATAAGCACATGTAACCTCATAAAATCTCACAGTATGCAGTTAAGATATTTTGGTCTTCCCTGCCTGCACATGCACAGTTAGATGCATATGCCTAAATAAACATCTGAGTAGACATTTTCCAGGAAGGTTTTTGCTGTTCAAGATCTTGGCATGCTGGGAGGTGAGCATTAATAAAAGCCCAACACAATATTACAAAGAATATGGTTCCTTCGCCACGGTTTTTGGTTTTTTCCCCCTAAAACTCATGAAAATCAAGAAAACTTCACTCCATATTGTCGATTTTGAACATGAAGTTAAAGATACTGTACCAATCTCAAAACATGTTTTGGGCAAAAAAACACCATTGGTTCATAAAGACTGTGTATAAAGAGAGGTACAGCCAAACACATCTAAATTAGGATAACAAGTACTTAAAAAAGTGCCAGTCATACATGTTAAGATCCATCTTATTCTGTGTGAGATACCATAGCTGGTGCTTTTTGTGGCTTTTTTGAAAGATGTGTGGGGGTTTTTTAAGTACATTTTATCCTGTCACTCTGTCCAAAATGGATAGCTGCACGTGTCTGTTCAGTTGGCCCATGGCTCCAGTAGTGTGCCAAGTGCTGTGGCACAGCAGGGTTTCAGACAGTGGGAGAGGGATAAGCCTCTGTCATGGAGGAGCAGTATTGCCCAGCTTCAGATGCCCTGAAAACCAGTGTACAGTTGCCTGAAAGGATGACCCACTTAGGCTGTGGGGGCTGAGATGCCAGCTTCTGCTTGCTTTCACTTGAAAACTTAAGACTTCCTTTGACAGGGTAAAGAAATGCATCTGTCAGCCTTTTGCATGAGATGTCAGTCTTGTGCAGAAGGAGGGCTGGAAAGGCAATCGCTTCTAATTTACTGGACCATGGGTACTGTTTTCTGTCTGCATGAAAAACTAGATACCTAAAATTGTAGGTGTAAGAGCAGCACAATAATGAAAACATCTTATCTACAGATGTATTGCTTAAATATTTTCAAAATATGCAGTCTGAGTGTATAGGTTCTGAACATATACATAAAGAGAAAACAATCTCTCCATAGAAATATTTAATGAGTTTATTATCGAATTTATTTTTTTAATACATAACTTACCTCCTCAATATCTACAAACTTTCTCACATTTTTAAGTTAGGAACATGTCATGAGAAAATAGGGTTTCCTGTTCTTCTTATTTAAAAAACAAAACCGAAACCAATCTGTTTTCCTATAGGCCTATATGAATGTATGAAATAATTTATAATGCCAAGAAATATATTCTGTATATAAAAATTAGATTGTATAATAATATGCAACATTTTTCTTTTTCAGCGTCATTAACCTATTTTCTATGAATGGAAAATGTTTGAGAACCTGTCATTGAGCATAGCATAAACAGGGTCAAAATGGCAAGCTGTCTTTTCTGAATGTTCAGATGGGCATAGCCCCGCATGCTCAAAGTTACAAAAGCAGAGGCAGTCCCACCGAATTTCTCGGAAGATCTAAAGTCATCCAGACAGACACTTCCTTTCACTTGAGTTAGTCTGACAGTTTAGCTTATGAACCTCTGTTTGATGGGTCTAAACTCTGTGCATATGACTGAAACCATAAACATCAAAGCACAAGCACAAGTCACAGCTCCTCATCTGCTGCCAGCTTGCACCAGACAAGGGCTGCCATGCTCCGCCTCCCCTTTTTCTCCTTACGAGGTGAAGTGTGATGGGGCAGTCTGGGGACTCTGCTGCAGGCTACAACCTGGTGACATTTCCATAGCCTCTTCTTCGCTGTGATTTGTTTGGAATTTGAGGTGTCCATTAATCTGATTAATTGATCTGCTAAAGTGTAATCAAA
>VZTD01005596.1:324082-355846 GCA_013397725.1 Rhagologus leucostigma | reverse complement strand
CAAAAAGGGAAAGAAAAAAAAAAAAAAAAAAAAAGGAAAAGAGAAAGTGAAGAAGCAAACACATTACAAGCTGCTAATTAGAAATTTACTTGCTAGCCTCATCTGGTTTCAAAGTCTGTACTGAAAATGAATATTGCAGAAAGGAAAAAATACACGTATTCTAAAAAGCCCAATTTTTCTTATTTTCTTTTCAAATTTTATTTTGGTTTAAGGCATTTTTTTAGCTGTTTTGGCTAATCTCCTGTGTCAGAAACATGTTTTCTGGATTTTTGTGGTTTTAATGGTATATTCCTTGAGGTCTAGAAAAGATGGAGGTACATTTCAGCAAAAAAAGAGATCATTTGAAGGGAGTCATTAAATTCTAGATTAAAATACAGTACGAATAAAAGGAACAAAAAATAATGTGTGTTCCTAGTAGTTTTGTCAGGAAAGTCCTTCATTGCACTAACCTGGGTTTCTTTGGGGACCGCAGATGTCTGTAGTGCTCCACAACCCCATACTGTTTTGCAGCAATCATGTGGCAGTTGCCTAAATATACTTTACTCTCAATTTAATTCTTATTTAAAGTTTTCCTGGCACATATGTTGATAAATTTTATGAAGTGATGCCGCTGAAACTGCTATGGTGGCAAAAGCCCACAGCAAAATTCAGGGGTTTAGCAAAGCATTCGTCTTGTCATTATTATTGACTCTAGATGGGAGGTGCAGAAACACTGCATTGCTGACTTGAACAGCCAACAACCCAAAATTCTTGTAGATGTGGCCGGCAAAAGCCTTTCCAGGTTGTACAGTCGTAGTAGACAGGACCAGTCCACAAGCATTAAATCCTTTGAGTCATGAAAAAGTTTTCTAAAGGTTTGCATGAGGACACAATGGACAATTTTTGAAATACAATTTCAGAGAATTTTTCTCCTGGAAAAAAGAAACCAAATTAATTTTTCTTGCAAAATGGATTCCTGTTCAGTTGTAATAACCCTTTTATACTGAGATGATTGACCCTTTCTGCAGCACTAGAGATATGGCAGAAGTGGTAATCAGACAGTCACAAGTTGCTTTTAAAGCCAGTTCAGAAATAATGAGGCAATTTGAGTAAAAGAGACATGCTTGTACTGCAGTATAGGTCTATATTTAACTTTTCATGGGTTTACCAATCTTGATAGAAAGAATCTATTGCAAAATCATAAAAGAAGTTTTTCTAAGAGTTAAAAAGTCCATAAGATGCAACTCAACAGGGAATTTTATAATATTTATAATTATTTTATAAATTATTCTCTTTTTATTCATTCTTTTGAAGACAAGCAACATGAAGTTGAAATCCCTTCTCCAACACAGAAAGAGAAAGAGAAAAAGAAGAGGCCAATGTCCCAGATCAGTGGAGTCAAAAAACTCATGCATAGCTCCAGCTTAACTAATTCCAGTATTCCCAGGTTTGGAGTTAAAACAGACCAAGAAGATGTCCTTGCCAAGGTAGCAAATATATGAATTCTTGAATTTAAATCATTAAATTTAAACAGTGTGAACTTTTCAGTATTATTCCATCCTCTGCTTATAAACACTGATTTCAATCTGCAGCACCAAGCACTGATCTCACTTGAAATAATCCAAATTTGTTGAAGTGGCACAATAGCTAGTAAAATCAGAATCAGACCATAAAGGTTAATTTCAGTGTGAAGACAATTTCATCTAGAGATGGAATGTAAATTAGCATTTGTGTATGTATTAATAAAACTGCCTATTTAGTATCTGAAGTATTAGCTGCCTAATAGTATCTGAAGATTGAAGAGTAAACGTATTGTATCATGTCACAGGAGTGAAAATGTATAGTTAGCAACCTTATTTTTTAAAAATGCGCAAGAGTATACAACATTAGAGGAATCCTTCCTATTTTTAGCTGTATCATTTTAGGTACATCCTTTGTGTTATTTTTTTAATGATACTTATTATTATTTTTTGCACCAGCAGCTAGCTCCTTGGCAATAACAGAAAATTGGTATAAAGGGATTTTTGATTGAGTTTTGCATTTTAAAATATGCCTATCCTAACATTTTCAGGAATCTTATTTGAAGAGTGTTTCTGAGAACCAGGGAGAGAGCAGCAAAATTGCAGCTTCTCTGAAGGTTTTCTCCTCACTGAACTTTTTTGTCAATGGGCAGTGAGATAGCAAAGTCTGTCAGTTAAACTCATTCAAGATACTGTAGAATTTTTCTCTCTGGAGTAATCCACTTAAGAGGTAGTCTTTCCTTCTTAGAGAATTATAATCTGAAAAATTGGTAGATGTAAATTCTGATATTGCAAGATTAGTAGCAGCTGCAGAGTTTAGAGTTTAGCCCTTCCAGAGTTTAGCATGTAAATTTCACAGTGGCCAGGTTTGAATGAGTCCTCTGTTTTTAATTGTTTCTCTCAAAAATTGCTGGAATTCTTGTGTTAGGTTTCAATCTGTTGCTTGATTCTACTCTAGGAACTTGAAGATTTGAACAAGTGGGGCCTTCAGGTTTTCAGAGTAGCAGAATTATCTGGAAACAGACCTTTGACTGTCATCATGCACACTATTTTTCAGGCAAGTAGGAGCAGTCATGCTGCTTTTTTCTTATCTTGGAGACTGTTCTGTGCTTGGAAACCTAATTGTTTTTCCTTTACTTTTATAGGAGCGGGACTTGTTAAAAACTTTTAAGATTCCAGTAGATACTTTAATAACTTATTTGATGACCCTGGAAGACCATTACCATGCTGATGTGGCATACCATAATAACATACATGCTGCAGACGTTGTTCAGTCAACCCATGTCCTACTATCAACCCCAGCATTAGAGGTAAACTACACTGAAGAGGATAAGTGGCAGTTGTGAGAGAAGGGGATGCACTGAGAGTCTTCTAAACTAAATGTTAAAGATCTTAGTTTCTGCAATGTTTTTTAGAGAAATCTTAGCATTTATTTAATGAATTCTGTTCTTTTAAAGATATTTTGTATCAAAGCTACATGTAAATATTGTGCAGAAAATACTACGTCTTTTCATTTTAAATCATGCAGACTTGTGCTGTCATAAACTTTTTCATTGTAACACAATGCATATCTTGTTTCCACCATCTTAATATTAATACTACATCCTGTTCTGTAGTTATTTCCCATGTGGGATTGTACCCTACCACAGTAAGTGGAATTTCTTAGGAAAGTTAATGAAAAAATGGTGTTCTCTCAATAGGGCCTTTTGGGTTTTGGTAGGTGAGGTTTTTGGGGGGTAGGGGGTGTTAGGGTTTTTTTCTTTCATTCTGCGTGTTTATTCTGATCCCAAAAGACTACTTTTGTATTTATTTCTAAGACAGATTGGAACATGTACTAAATTTTCACTGGATTATCTCTTTTTCTTACCCCCCTCATAAATATTTCAAAATTAATTAGGAAAAAAAATTCATCTGTTCTTTTCGTAGTAATTCTCTTCTTGAAAGTTCTTAAATCGCTGAAGTAGAAAGATGTGGAAGATGGATATTTTCTCTCTTTTAAGTACAGTTCAGGGCTTAACATAGCAAATGTTGATATAGCCCAGCAAATTGTTGGAAAAATTCAGGTAAAGCAAGCAGTTGAAATTTTACTACTTCAAAAGGATTTACCTTCATTTTCAAGAAGGGCTGCATTTTGACTCTTTCCTGTAACGATCAATGTTTCATGTTACTGAATACATCTGTTTTACCTTCTTCTTAAAAAGAGGGTTATAAGTGGACCTTGAGACTGTTGGTAGGTTTGGATCCTCAGAGACTTGGAAATCTCTTGAGAAAGATTTTCTTGCTCTCAAGAAGACAGATCAGATAATGTTCTTAAAACACCACTGGCTTCACCACACAGCTGAGCTAGTCATCAGTAAAATGTTGGGGTTTTTTTCAGATCAGGTTTTTTTTCTTGGCCTCTTCTCAGCAGAGCTTTAGCTGGTGAAATGGCCATGTCTGCCCAGGGCCACTGCTGGTCTATGCACTTCTGAGCTGTCTTTGGTCAATTGTGAAAGCAATTGCATCATGTGGGTGCTTCTGAGAACAGGGCACTGAGCTCAGCGACATTCCAAGTCCATTGCCATCCTCTTTTCCTGTCTTCCTAATAATCTCATACAGATGGAAAATCAGTAAATGATAAGTGAGGTGTTGTGTAGTCTGTTGCTATTTCCTTTAGCATTGTATAGGAGATGCGCATCTTTCAAGTACAGGACAATACACAGGAGTCAAGCTGAAATATTTAAATTTAATTTGTGCTATAAGCTAGAATCCTGTACTTAATTGTCTAATAAAGGTGGATTTATTTACTGACTGAAGCTGAAAATAGTTCAGTTGGGACAGAATTTAGTGATGCTGTCTGTATGAAGTACAGATCACTTTACTTTGGCCAAACTTGAAATATTTATGAAATTCTACATAATTGATGATTTTACAAAAGGTTTTGATAGCTTATGTGTAAAGTCTCTAGAGATCATGGTATATTTCAAATGTGTTTTGCTTGTTCAAATCCAGATTCAAAGTAGAGTCTTTTTTATTGAAAACACTTTTTCACTGATTAGTGATTGTCATTTCTGTTTCATGATGTTCTAGGCAGTCTTCACTGATTTGGAGATTCTTGCAGCAATTTTTGCCAGTGCAATACATGACGTAGATCATCCTGGGGTTTCAAACCAGTTTCTTATCAACACAAGTAAGTTTGATGTTCAGTGGTTTTTTCAAAAATTTGCTGCAATAGCACTTGAAAAATACACAGTTTATTCCTTGTTTGCTTCTATCTCTAACTTTTCTCAGTAAATAGATAGATGTTTATATTTTAAACCTGATATTACTTTGCATTTTTTGTAACTTTAGAAATAATTTACATAGTACCCTCTAGCAAGAATTACTAAAGTATGAAGTATAAACCTGGCATTGTTTCAGTGTATTGCATGTTGTCTCTCCTGGAAATATAGTTGATTTATGTTAAATAAATAAAGGAGGAGAAAAATGAAGGAAGATTTTTTTAAAAAAAGAAAAAAAAAAGGAAGACAAGAGTTTATGTGTTTATATTGGAAACATATGATATGACCAAGGACAGAAATTCAGAAAGCAGAAAACAGGTTTCTTTTTAACAAACAGACTGTCAGGCCCATCTCTCTCTGCCTGGATCCTGTACTTGGCTTTTGATCTCTCATGCCTTTTGGACTGAATTTCTTCAGCCTGTCTCTGCAGCTATGATAAACCTGTTTGGTTTTTTCTCACCCTAATGTCATTTCCAAATTTGAATCCCAGTGTGCTTCTGTATTTCTCAGGGCTGTTGTCTGCAGCATTGCTGAACCTTTGTCCCTTCCCTATTCTTCTACTGAAAGAAAAACACTGCTAACTTTATTGAACCTGATCATGACACATTTACTGAATGGTTTGTTGCCCCAGGGTAACCTGCTTGGATTTCATTGATTTATGTCACTATTATCAGTGGGTAGAACTCTGTAGGTCACTACAAGTTCTGTCACACTATGTTATTTCTTTCGCTGTCTGACGACTTCTTTTATGACAATTGACCCAGAAGTACAAAGCTAAAATAATACTAATAATCCAAGAACAGAAGAAGAAAAAGCAAAAGAAATGGAAACATACCTAGGGTTGTGTGTTTGACCCACCTGGTTGCACATTTATAGATACTGTCACTTCTGCACATAGGTGAATCTATTTCACAGGTGCTAAAATAGAAGGATCCTAAACCAGCAGCAGAGTTTGAAGAAGGGAGCTCCTCTGACTCATTGCTGCTGTATATTTGAATAAGACATTCACTTCAGTTTAGCCTGCACCTAGTTTTGTTTGTCTCAATGGCCTAAGGGCCACTCTATAATGAAATTGAATTTGATGACTCATATGTATGGAAGAGGATTAGGATTGACTCTGGATTTTTTGTGCTTTACTGGAGACCAGTGCAATTCAGCAGTGTAGTACAGGCAGAGAGTCAATCAAGCTTTGTTCAAAAAACAGTGTATAATACCTGAATTCTTAAGAGTGGGCATATGTAAGTAAAGTTTTCTTTGCTTGTTTAATCAGAAATTGAGTACCAGGATATACTGGTGGCTCCAAGATTCTACAAGGAAACCAATTACTTGTTCAGGTTTAAGAGGGACGACTGTCTAGTTGAAGGGATGAGTGGAGGTACATAAAGCTTTCACTTCTAGTTAGACAGATTGAAATTCAGCTAATACAGGAGTCATTCTCATGCTGATAATTACCAGCTTAGAAAATATATCTTGTTTTTCTCAATTCAGCTTTTGATAAAGGAGGCTTATGTGTCAGTTAAGTAACAGCAATAATTGAAACTGCTGTTGCAAGGCTGAAAGAAACAAAGATATTTTGTTCCTTTTAAAGTATTCTGTATACAGGGAAGAAACTGCAGGGACAGCCACAGAAAAAGATCATCTAATGTTCGTTTCCCAAATCTAAAATTTTCCTAGAAGATAATTCTCTTCCATCTAATTTTGTTTTCCAGTGAACCATACAATGTATCAACATTTCACTAAGTGTAAGAATACATTTAAAAAAAACCATAATAAACTTAGTTATTTAAAATATGTACATATTTGCCATATTTTCTTCTTATTCTTTATAATTAGTGTTGTGATTTTTCTGAATATTATTTTCCTATTTAAAGTCTATTACACAGTTGTCAATGAAACTGATCCCTCTTAGATACTATTAAAGAACAAACAAATATGAAGTATATTAGCATCAGAGGAGATTCTTATTTTACCATTGTAACTCTGTCCTTCCAGAAGAATATTCTTGAATCTTGTAATGTGTTACAGAGGTTACTAAGGGGGAACTTTCTTCCATTTTCACATCCATTTTGAAGCTGAGTACATTTTAGCTGTGTCTGTATCTCCAGCTCTTCCAAAGTATTTTGGCAATGTGGAGTGTTTTGCTGTTGCAGCTCATCAGAAGGCTGTTTGAAAGGAAAATAAACTAGTGCCTGTTTTCTGTGTAAGAAAAACAAGTATGAAAGCTTTGTATATGTTCTGTGAGAGATGAAAGAGAGATAATTTCAAAAACTTGCTTTCTTTCTACTTTGCTGTTATGGTTTTTCTGCCTTTGGGATAAGGAAAGGCAGAGGAAGACCTTCCTGATTCAACAGATCGATTTATTCAAGACAGGAGAGGAAGACAGCAGGAGAATAGATAATGAGATTAATGAAATCTGAAGATCAAAGCTTTTAGAGGCCTCCCACTGAACCAGAGGCATTTTAAAACATAGCTGCTGTAAAGAAGAAAAGAGGACAAAGAGTGGAATAGACTGATGTATGTTTAGACTTAGGCTAGAACAGCTGTAGTAAATAGAAGTTAATATAGCATATGAAAAGTATTATTGCATAAAAAGTATTTGAGTTTTTTGTGATAGATATATTTAGAAGCTGTATCTTAAAGCATATGCAAGCTGACTGTGCAGTATTCCTGGGTAAAATCTAAAGCTGTGCAGAAAGTTTGGTAACTGCTTTGCTTCGTCAGAGCTGTCTGTTCAGCAGGCCTAAGCTGATCTTACAGGTGTCCCTTAGCACGGGCACAACTGGGAAGGTGTGTGTTATTCTCACAGCCATACGGGGTGACCGAGTTAAGAATAATTCCATCGGAGAAGGCAGCATTACAGATGGCATCAGGCACTGACCACGCTCAAGCATGAGGCAGCAGGCAAGGCCGCTGCTTGCAGTTTCACACCGCATGACATTACATGGAAAAGACTGAAGTGTAGCTGTTACCATTCTGCCAGCCTTCAGTCGTCATGGACTAATGACTGTAAGCCTAGTTCACTAGGCATCTGAGTGTCTTAGATAACTGCAGAAAGACATGATTTGAAAACCAACAAGTGTGCTCTCTGCAGCAGACCTGCAGAAAAGCCTCAGCTGCGTATTCTCAGGTCAGAGTGCTGGACAGCTGAAACTTGACTAACAATAGCATTTTAGGTGTTGTAATGGAGAGAGGCATGAGAAGACAACACATCAGAGTGTGTTTTAGTTGAGAAGTGTTTATGCATATATAATGCATATAATATTTTATAAGTTACCTCATGCAGATATGAAAATGTATTCTGAAAATTACCTTCCTTGTATTTTTTCTGCCTTTTCTTTGTTTTCCTCAACATACTTTGGCTTGACCTAGTAAGATATTCAGTCGATAATTCTGTAACTTTCAGGGCTGTTACTAAAAGTTTATCTGTAGATCTTGTTATGCATGAATTTGAAAAAGATCTTAAGGGATTTGGTAGAAGCACAGGCTTTAGTAACATTCTGCCCTGCAATTGTTATTGCAGATTCTGAACTCGCCTTGATGTACAATGACTCATCAGTACTGGAAAATCATCACTTAGCTGTGGGTTTCAAGCTGCTGCAGGAAGAAAATTGTGACATTTTCCAGAATTTGACCAAAAAACAGAGACAATCACTGAGGAAAATGGTCATTGACATTGTGAGTTTTGAGACTCTGTCTTCCATAGAGCTAGCACATTGAATAATAAAGCACAGAAGCATTTTACAATAAATTACATGTCATCAGGCCCATAAACAGTGAAGTGAAAGTCTGAAATTTTGTCATGTCTTACCCAAACATGAATAGTGTGTTCTTTTGAGTTTCAATAACTGTCTATGCATTTTTAGAAGGTAAACACGTCTGTTTAAAGCTGGTTTTGTACTGTCATGTATGCCATTCTACCATCACAGTTAGAAATTTGCTACTTAATTAATAATGAATTTGGGCTGATCAGATCATTCTGAACAATGCTGAACAATGATCTTGTCATATTCTTAAAATAACTAAAATGAGAATCTACTATTACGAACATACAGGACTCATACTTGAATCATGTATTCAGACATAGGAGCTATGGGTTCCTTCCAAAACTGTTGATATATATGTTCAAATACTTTTTAAAAAACCCCAGTAGAATCATTTATGTAGAGTTCATTTTTTGTTTGTTTTTTTCTAGGTACTTGCAACAGATATGTCTAAGCATATGAATCTACTGGCTGATTTAAAAACTATGGTTGAAACTAAAAAAGTGACCAGTTCTGGTGTCCTGCTTCTCGATAACTATTCAGACAGGATTCAGGTAAAAAAATTCATCTGAAAATGGTCACTTGCATTGCATGCTTAATAACACTGTCCTTCCCATTCTCTGGCACGGATTAGAGCTGTCTGTTTCACACCATAACTTGCTACTTCCTTCTGTTTCCTCCCTGGTCTAAGTGACATGGTCTAAGTTACTCTCTGGGAGACTAACAAAGTGCTAGAGTAGTTCTGGACTAAATGAGGCTTTGGCCTTCCCTTCAAATTGTCAAAAAGGGATTCTCTTTCTGACAAGGGTTTTGTGACCTTTATAGCAGCAGAAGCAGAAGAAGCCAGGTAATTCAAGGCTATTACTGCAAGTGTGAAAAGCACACTAGCACATAAGTTTTTGCTGTTTAGAATAAATCTTGCATTAAATGTATTTTCAAGGTTTTGTTTTACAGTCACCAGAAATGTAAATAAAAAAGGAGCTGCTGTTCTTCAGTGTAATAACACCACAGCTGTTCAATCTATTCCAGGTTCTTCAGAATATGGTGCACTGTGCAGATCTCAGCAATCCTACCAAGCCGCTCCATCTCTACCGCCAATGGACAGACAGAATAATGGAGGAATTTTTCCGTCAGGGAGACCGGGAAAGAGAGAGGGGAATGGAGATAAGTCCCATGTGTGATAAGCACAATGCATCTGTAGAAAAATCACAGGTAATTGATTTGATAAGGTAGTTAAACCTTTTACAAGAAAAGGGTGGTACATAGTCATGTTTTGAATAATTTCTGCATTTCCTTTTCTTCCTCTGAGTTATTTAATTCAGCTCCTCAGTAGTAAGTGAGGCCATCTGAGACTTTTACTGTGAAAATATTGTGCATGGCAGTATGTTTGCTGAAGGGATTCCATCACTGTCCTGACCTGAAAAGCAGCATACATGCCAAAAGAGATTACTGTACAGCTGATTAGGGTTTCCTTCAAAACCGAAATTAAATATAAAGAAGGTATTTGACTCAGGAAATGCAGTGGAGTTGTTTGGAATGAGCAGTTCATTTGAAAAAAGTCCTTTCCATGCCTTATCCAATATCCTGAATCACACTTTTGAAAAGTAAGACCTTATCTATTATATAAACTAGTATGGCTTCCTTTCAGCCACCTTTAAGGTATCTTGTGTCTCTTACTAGCATAATATTTCTCATAGTTTGCATGACTTATTCATTTCTCTGTAAATAATCATATTCTTGTATTATTTACAACAGGTGGGTTTTATAGATTACATTGTTCATCCTTTGTGGGAGACATGGGCAGATCTCGTTCACCCAGATGCCCAGGATATCTTAGATACACTGGAGGACAATCGAGAATGGTACCAGAGCACAATCCCTCGAAGTCCCTCTCCTGCGCCTGAAGAAAAGGAAGAGGGAAAGCAGGGTCAACCTGAAAAATTCCAGTTTGAACTAACACTGGAGGAAGACGGTGAGTCAGACACTGAAAAGGACAGTGGAAGTCAAGTAGAAGAAGACACCAGCTTCAGTGACTCCAAAACTCTTTGCACCCAGGATTCAGAATCCACTGAAATTCCTCTTGATGAGCAAGTAGGGGAAGAAGTAGAAGAGGAGGAGAACCAAACAGCAGAGCCTTGTGTGGTAGAGGAACATTCTCCTGACACATAACAATTAAAACGCAGTCTCTTTCTCTCTTGCTCTCTCCCTTTCTTTTCCTATCTTTTTTTTTTTTTGGGGGGAGGGGGGGGTGGATTTTGGTTTTGTTTTGGATTTTTTATTTTTGTTTTTTTTTAAATTTAGGTAGTGATTTCCAAAGTACATGTCACATACTACAAACATGGTCAGAACTTGGTTTTATCTGCCAGGATGATTGTTGATCAAAACTGATGTTGATGACTCAGTTTGGCACTCAGGAATATTGTAACCAGAATTTTCACCTCCATGGCGTCAGAAAGCAGGGGGAGAATATCCATAAATTACATTTTAATAAGGTCTCTATTTGGCAGATTCCATTAACTAAAGCAAATGCTTTCAGAGGAGTACCACCTGCCAAACGAATGTTGGTGTGCTTTGATAGTTTTTGAATTCATTCTGTTGTATTGTAAGGTATTGGATAATGTTCATCTGTAGAGGAAACAGACAGAAAACACATTGAGGTTCCTACTGGAAAACAAATTCATAAAAATGATGGGACACAACATGATTCTGTTACCAACAGGAAGATAAGCTGTGAAAAATGCAGAATTTTCTAATTTCTAATCTTCTGAGACATGACTGAAAAAAGTGTGACCCAGTGGGTTGCACTAACCTCTCCATTTTGTATAATATGTGAAACAGAGATCTTTTTTAGAGCTTACTTTTATTAAATATACCCAGGTATTATATTTAAAAAAAACCCACTTTCATCTGCCACTGTTTATTTTTTTTCCAAAGAGTTACTTACAAGTTTTCAGTACAAATCTGTACTACACTGGATAATGCTTTTAGGGGTTTTTTCTTTAATTCCTTTTTCTTTTTTTTTTTGGCACCTTAGAATGTCATGGTAATACGGAGCTGTAAAAGTTTATTATTTTATATATTAGTGAGTTCCATGAATATTCTCTGTGTTACATAAAACTTTTTCAGTATGATAGCTTTTTTTGTTTATTTGTTTTTTTCATCACAATTTTCCCAAATGTGTTAGTGGATTTATATAGTGCTTTTGCCCTCATGGTGGCCTGATCCTGCCAACTCTGTCTTACTACAGGAAGTGGTCCCAGTGATACCAGCTGGGACCACTAACACTAGGATTTACAGGACCAGAGCCTGTAAAAAGAGTAATGAATTGTCATCAGTACAAAAACAGGTCTTTTGCTATTCTAATAACAATTGTTCCTCTGAAACATAGTTTTTCAGACTACTTTTGGCTGGGAGCTACAGACTGCTAAATCAGAACAGACTAATACAATGTATGAACTATTTGTTCTGGTGCAAAAAAACATTAGTGTAATATCTCCATCTTATGACTCCCAGTAACTTCTAATCTGGGTAGCTATCTAGTTAAACCATTTGCTAATCTGAGAGGTGTACAACATAAAAATAATGAGTAGTGTTATTTTTTCATGTCTTTGTTGCAAGAAGAGCCAGGCCAGTCTTGTCTTTTTCTATTATTAAGTGAACAGTGCATCATCAGAGTTGTAGTTTACTCCATATTATTTCAATCTTAGATCTTTTCATCCTTTTCCCTGCTTGTGCTAAGGGAATCCTGCCTTTCAGTTTGATTGGTACTGAAAGCTTCCATAATTTGGAAAGCTAAAGGGAGGTAGGAGTTTATATTTGTCATTTTTCAGTCTTGTTGTTTGGTCACATGAAAGAAGAGATTTTATTTCCTCCACTTTAGTCTTCATTAGAATTATAGTTTTGAGTGTAGAAGATGGGAAATAGTTGCCTAGGGAGGCTAGCAGACTCCCACGCTCTAAAATTCTGTTAAAATGACAAAATCAAGATAATTTCTTAACAAAAGGTGATAGCAGCAGCCATTATTTTCCCTTTGGATTTTTTTTTGTAGCAAATCTACAGCTATGAATACAGGTACTTTTAAATTACCAGAGATCTAGATTAAAAACCTGTTTAAAAATAATTGGCTAATAGTTCAACTTTTAAATGCATTTTGCATTCTCCTATATCCAGGTCATAATTTTCTTTACCATTAGCCCTTACAGGGCCTTAGCACAGAAGATGCAGAAGGAGTAAAAGAATGAAGATAACTCATGGGGTTTTTTGTGTTTTGACTTTTTTTTTTTTTAATTCTTTTTTTTCGTCATTTCTTGCCGAACCTGATCCATCGAAAAGTCCTTTCAGCCCCCAAGAGTGCCTGGAACCTCAGTAGTGGAAAAGCAATATAAATTCCAGAATAACCAGTAGGACCTGGAAAGCTTTGTTTCTGCACTAATTGAAAGTAAATAAACATAAAACCATATTGTGAGTTATACATCTATACATGTGGACAATCAAATCATAGAAAATTATACCATTTCTTAGAGTTGGGGATATAATGCACTGTACAATCTTTTTTTTCCTCTTTTGCCAAAGTGTGTTTTAGCATTGTACACTGCTTTAAAACAATACAACTTACAAGTGGCTTTATGTGTTGTGAATATATTTGCCATAAAAAAATGCAGTGAGTGGATATTGAGTGGGAGGAAAAAAGAAAAATCACCTTGTTGATAACAGTACACTTTAGCTTGCAAGTTGCTGTACTCAGTAATGCTGTATTTAAATTCTTAAATTGTTTTGTGTCATTAAAAATGATAATGAAAGAATATCGATAGAACAAATAGCATTCAGAAGTTAAAAAACTTGAATGAAATGGATTTTATAGAAAGCTTTGACAGTTCTTTTCAAATGTTTTATTTATTTTTTGTGCCATGCATTTTTCTCACCAAATGACCTTACCTGTAATACAGTCTTGTTTGTCTCTGTTTACAACCATGTATTTATTGTAATGTACATACTGTAATGTTAATTGTAAATTATCAGTTCTTATTATAACATCATCCTTGTCAGGGTGGTGTTGCTGTATCTGGAAACTCTTGGTGAGAGAATGACTATTGTGTATACATATTCCTTGTACATTTCTTCTCCTGTAATATATTCAGTGTCACCATAGAGCTCGTTTATGGAAGATTCGAGAAAAGTATAAAATACATAAAGATATATTGATTAAAAAAGCTGCAGGTCTTTGGTCCCAGGGCTGTGCCTTAACTTTAAACAATATTTTCTTGTTTAGCTGCATTTGAAAGTAAGGTAGCCTTGGGGCTAGGGCTGGGCATTTCTACCATATTTTTAGTTGCTAACTGATGGGGGATACTCTTACGAGCTAATATGCGTAATACTACAATAAACTTTCATTGTTGACCCTGCTGGAAGTTCAAGCTTTTGCAGACTTCTGGTAATGTAATTGTATTGTCTCTGAATATCTTTTTACAGCCTGTAATTGGGGATTATTGCAGCCATTTTTTGCTCCTAAAAAAGATAAATAACTGATGCTGCATTTCAGTGCTGAAATGCACTGAAACAGCTTTGGAAAGCATCTCTAATAAACATTTGATTTTAATGCATATTGTGAAATGGAATGATCAGAATTAAGAGGGTGTAACTCATACACTTTTACAATTGTCTGTAATGTCTCTTCTTTAGTAGCACAAATGATCACTGTATAAGCAGAATCCATAGTAGGATATACAACTTCAGTCTTGGAAATGCTTTCCAATATTAGTGTTACAAGTAGCCAAAGTTTATTTTATAGAGGTGTAGCTAAAGCTTTGTGCAGGTGTGTGTAGCATAGTGCACTAGCTCTACAGAAGAGCAGTAAACTGTTAGATGTTTTAATAACACTACTATTAGGTTTGCAGGTTGGACTGAGCAACTCTCGCTGTTTGACTTGTCACATTGCTCCAGACAACTCAGAGCTGGTATCATTGAATTTGCCAGAGTGAGGTAAAAACCTCTTCTCCATTCCAGTGATGCCCAGCCCTTGTAACTTGCGACTTGTTCATGAAAGGAGAGATTCTTTTCCAAGAAAAACCAGAATCTCCTTTTTGACACAAACTGTAGATTTTAGCAGCCCTGGCCCAAAGGAATTAGGATGCTTTTGTTTTATACAGTCTAAAAGGGACATTACAACAACAGAAATCCTGAACAATTTCTTGTTACTGTTTTAATTCGGTATTTTCTTTGGGGATGTCTTGAGAGTGGCAACTTGTGTGAACATTGCACATGGCTATTCTTTCACTGGTTTCTTAGCCTCTCTTACAGCCTATGGGTTAGTACTGTACATCGATACCTTCATATGAAATTTTATATGCAACGGAAATAAAAGCATGTGTTGATTCTGCCTAGTTACTGTATTTAATTTTTTTTTAAAGTTAACTTTTTTTACATGCATCCCATTTTGACAGCTTAAGAGAAAACATATTTCCGGAATAATTTGATTACCATATTTTGTCAGAATAGTGTTTTGCATAGATAATACAAAATAAATGTGTGCAAATCAGAAAAGTCAGTCAAATATGGTATTTCTTAAGGAGCCTAATCCACAAAGGTGTGATATATAGTTATATTGGAAAGGTATACAATCTCGGTTTTCAGGAAATTTTACCACTGGCTTCAGTGGTTTAAAGAAACTAGATGTCTAGAGACTGTCTAGAGGAGCAATATGCTGGGGAACCACAAAGGAACCAAACCAAACCAATAAAAAAGAGTACCACAGCTAAACATTGTCACAATCTCTGTTGCAAATGGGTAATAAAAAGAAATTGCTCTTAAAAATAAAATTCATAAATTATTGTGTTTTCTTGAGGAAGAAATATAGTCTTAATGTGGGCCCAATTCTTAAACTGGTTTTCAGGCACCTTTTATGTGCCTGGCTTTCAGGATCAGTGTGAAGTTTTGTGGGACTCTCTGCTTAACTGAAAATAATTTCTTGTTGAATAAAAAAAAAAGTCTATGTTCATTTTTCCCCTAAGTCTCTTAGATGCTTCTTTGGGTTTAGGGATTAGTTCGCAAGGAGAATGAATTCTTAGGACTCCTTTTTAATCACACCTTTGTGTCAGAAAACGCTGGTAAGTACTGTGTGGGGTAGATAAAGGATGCTGTGGTGGGCAGATAAATTAGATGGTGTCTGTCACTCCTGTCAGGCTCCTCCTTACATGTTTCCAGCAGCCCTAATAAGAAAATGGCTTGCATACATCATGGCTATTATTATAAGGAAGAAGGAGTCCCAAATTATTGTTGACAGTACTAAAACCTTTTCAGTAAGCAGATCAGGTACCACAGCTGTGCATAAGCCTGAAGCTGGCAACAGTAGCTCATTGCTTGCTTCCTACATCCTCTGGCACTACTTTGTCAGTCTCTGCGCTTGGAAATAATGAATCGGAATAGAGAAGTTTCAGAGCAAAACCAAAATGTATCCCCTGTTTCAGTGCAGACAGCTGCTGCTGTAGCAGTTCAATGTATTTTTGAACAAATGACTCTTCTATCTCCTAATGAGACAAATAGTCTGAATAGCTGCAGCTTTGTTTGCTTAATCTCTCTGCAACATGGAAAATGAAAGTCACAGCTACTAGCACACGTAGTGTTTACTGGAATGATCAGTCCAATTTCTCTCCAGCTGTGATTAATTTTGCTTAGGTTTTTCCAGGAAAAAAAAAATCACAAAAGTTCAAAGATGTTAAAAAAGCCTTTCGTTAGTTCAATTTAGTTTAGTCTGAAGAATAAAGAAAATCTCTAGCTTCCTCCTGTCAAACTGGTTGAGAAATCTGCAAAAGTAATAAAGGGGGATAGGAAGTCCAAATAGAAATCAGAGTGACAAATTGGGAGCAAAACCTGAGCAGGGAGAAATACTCTCCAACTAAAATAATCTTATCTCATCAAAGACACCCCATAGCTTGAATATGGACATTAGGAGAACTGAGTTTAAGTTTGATTTTTGTCTCAATTCCCTGGGTACAAAGCTGTATCTTTTTTGCCTTCTTGCAAAGCAAATATTTTGAGTTCCTTGCAGTTACTGTGGTGATGGTAAAAACTGTGTATGCAGTTAAGATGTACATATAGAAATTAAAGCATTTTTTTGATACAATGCAGAGTTAATCTCATCTTTAAGACTAAAAATCTGGGATGACTGTCTCAGATAAACAAACTCTGAGTGAAAACAAGAGGGAGAAGACATAGGACACTAGATAGTGTTAATTGTCTAGTGCTGATGAGCTGGGTAGACAGCAAATACAGATCGGAACTCATCAGTCATGTTACTTCCAGTCCTACACCCATCCTTCTCTAACATCCATTGACTTTAGATGCCTACAATATCAGCATGTCTAATATGTAGGAGAGACCATTTTTTGTTTATCTGAAGAAGTCTGGAAAACAAAGTAGAGGTGTTGCAGCATGTAGTAGTCAAACTACATTAGGCATGTTTTGTACATGTGTAGGACTTGGCTTGCAGCAAATGGCTGTAAGCTATCATGGCATGGGGTTAGGCAGAGACAGTTAAAGCTGGCTTAAAATCCTCAGTATCTTCTGATAGTTGAGACTCCAGAAAACTAATAGCCAAACCTCTTAAGAACTTAAGTTAAATTTGTTATTTTACTATGTGCTGGTTTGTCTGGGGTAGAGTTAACTTTCTTCCTAGTGGCTGGTATGAGGCTGCATTTTGGATTTGTGCTGAACACCAAGTTCATAATAAAGAGATGTGTTTGTTATTGCTGAGTAGGGTTTACACAGAGCCAAGGCCTTTTCTGCTTCTTGTACTGCTATGCTGGTGAGGGCCTGGGGGTACATGGGAGGTTGGGAGGAGACACAGCCAGGACAGGTGACCCCAACTGACCAAAGGGATATTCCAGACCGTATGGCATCATGCTCAGTGTATAAAATAGGGGAAGGAGGAGGAAGGTGGGGGGACATTTGGAATGATGGCATCTGTCTTCTCAAGTCACCATTACTTGTGATAGGGCCCTGTTCTCCTGGAGATGGCTGAACACCTGTCTGCCCATGGGAAGCAGTGAATTCATTCCTTGTTTTTCTTTGCTTGCACGTGCAGCTTTTGCTTTCCCTATTATTGTCTGTACCTCAACGCACGAGTTCTCCAGCTTTTACCCTTCTGATTCCCTCTCAGTGCCATTTGTGGGGCAGCAGCTGTGTAGAGCTTGGTTGATGGCTGGGGTTAAACCAAGACAAGATGTCATTGTAACCTATCAAAAGTGATCTGTCTGGGGTTGCCTTGAAGTGGAGCATGAAACCCAGGGAAACACGAGGAGAGAGAAGGTAGAAATGTTTTAAGGAATTGTATGGGAAAAAAGGATAGAAAAGTTTGAAAAAGAGATTATTGCAATCTGGCCCAGGGTTTTGACATTTCTTAGCAGGCATACAACCTCCAGCTGTGTCCTCCTCTGTGTCCCCCTATGCAGTAGGCATCTGGGCCGTCCCAGTGAGAAGCAATGAAGTGAGGTGAACTGAGGGCAGAGAGGGAGAAAAGTGAGGAAAGCAAGAAAAAAGCCCTCACTCAGGGAGCGGCTCTACCACAGCCACTGCTGCTCTGGGGAAGACTGAGGAGCTACATGTCACAACCAAAACCCCCCACTGTGATGTGTGTCTGTTACACACTGATGTTCTGGGCTGTGCTGTTGCTACTCGCCCATGTAGTGGTGCAGCCAGAGTCGCAGCTTGGTGCTCATTGCTCAGTGGGGCACATAGGCTGTGGTGTCAGCTGCTCTGAAGTCACTGGAGGGGTGGATATTCCCCAAAACTGCCAGTGCCCTGAGGCTGAAATGCACCCCCGAAACTCTCACAGGCGCTGTCAAGAGCAGCCACCCCAGAGAGAAACCTGCTGTGCTCCTGTGCGTTGCCATGGAGTATCGCTGTCCCCTTGCTTGGGGCCAGCCAGCAGTAGTTGGAACACTCTGTAAATTTAAAAGGCCTTTTAATCTTGTTTTCCCAAAGAGGAGTGGGGTGCTACACTGTTTGGAGCCTCTCATCTGCAACGCTCAACAGCATTGCAAGGCCAGGGCAGATGTGATGCACATAGTGTCCCCAGCAGGAGCACAGGGCATGGGCTGTCTCCTAGCACCCTCCTCCACAGTCAGCAATTAGTAATAATGAACACCATTAGTATTCAATTTATCCATTAGTCTGTCCAAGCTGAAAAAGCCTTCAGCAGCATGACTTCTAACTGAACTAGTTATGGTTTGGTTTCTTTTCCTTGCAGGTACGTAAACTAACTCTCAAGTTCATGCTTCATTCGGTATTATTGTCAGTTCTTTCCTCAGCAGAATTCCCTTCATAAATATTAAAGCCTTCTGGTGCTTCTCCCATGCCTGCTGCTGTCCAGAGAGACTAGTGGGGACTCTCTTTAAACATAGGTTGTCGCAGAACCATTCAGCCTTTGTGTCTGAGTAAGCTGGCAACAGGCCTCAGACCCTCTGGTCACCTAGGTTTGCTGGTTCCAGTGTTCCACCAGCCAGGAAGAATGGGAGCCCCCAGCACTGTTTCCTGGTGAGATGGCTGCAGCGGCAGTCCTGGAGCTCCTCTGCTGCTGATTGGCTTGCACAAGCTGCCGGGTGGGAGAAACTGTGGGTAGTGCTGCAGGATGTTTCTCTGACAGGTTTCATGTACTGCAGAATCCGCAGGGCTGTGTGCTTGGAGAATGGTGAAAATCACAACCAAGTGCAATGGCAGTGTTTTTTGGGGATGTGCGTGGGGGACGTGGCATAGCGGCCAGTGTGATGTTTTGGGATACCTCTACTGTTGTTTACCCACAGCCAACCTAAAACTTGGAGGGTCTTTTTTAGATAAATTTTAACAATTTTCTGATGCATTTCTGCAGAATCCTGCAGCTCTCCTTATAGTTGCAGCCCTCCCCGGCATCACTAATGGTGTTTATTTTCCTGCGGAGCAGGAAAATAAAGTATAATAATTAGAGTTTGGCTCCTTTTAGCAAAAGGTATCCTCACGGTGGTACCCAAACTTTCCTCTGCTGCACAGGATTTAGGAGGAATGGAGATGAAATCCCAGTGCCCGCCCCCCCTTTCAGTAGCTACCCAGCAGCAGCCAGTGTGCTCCCACTGCTTTCTGGGGACAGGTGGTGCCCCTGCAGGGACCCTCGATGCAGGGGTGGCTGTGCCACAACCCTGGGCTGCACATCCTGCTGCCATGCTGCTGCCACGGTGCTGCAGAGGAGCAGCTCGGCCAGACACGGGCCGATGCAATAGGATTTTTTTGTGCTCACAGTGGAAGGAAAACGCTGCTTTGGGCACATGCTAATCTCTACACATTCATTTCAGTACAGAACAGCATGTTATTGTGAAAAATAGATCAGAAAGCCCTTTGAAGTAGAATTCCTATCCAAAACCCCATGTTGCATTTCCAGGTATCGCTGTTGGACTGTTTTGTATGTGACTTGATGGTGTCATATAGAGACCACTCTGCCTCTGATAAATTGAAATTTCCTCTAGCAGGATGGAGCTTTGTACCTGATTTAGAAAGAAAACGGGAGGGAATGGGGATTTAATTTTGGGCCACTGGAAATCCAGGAAATCTGAAAGCATTAGCAAGGGCGGGTATGAATCATTCCTTTCTTCTTTGTGCTACTTCAGATGAACTGCTCTTATGTTCAGCTTCATTAATAATTAATACAGTGGGGAAGCGGGGCTCAGCCGCATTATCTTCTGTCACAGCCAAAGGGCATGTCTGCAGATCCACACAGCTGCTCTTACTCCAAGGCTCTGGGAAGCACCGCTCGGTGTGTAAGAGAAGTGAACAGAAATCTGTGCTTCTTGTTGTAGCTAATAGTTGCAGGTGACAAAAGGTGAAGGCACCATACAAGGTGAAGCAAAGGTGATGTGAAGGCTCTCCAGGAGGAGAAAACAAACACACAATAGGGAACGCAACCTTGACATCTGCAGCACGGCTCGCACGGCAGCATAACTGTGCTTGTCAGAGGAGAGGGAAGCATGAGGTTTCTGAGAATCTCTTAAACGACAGCTAAAAAGACCTGAGTTTTTTCAAGAGGCAAGCTGAAGCAAAATAAGAATTGCCCAGGCACTGGCACCCTGCAGCCTTCTGGACCCACTCTGCAAAGGTACCTGCCTCTGTACTTGCCTGGTCCCAAACTCCCACCTGGCCATCTCTCAGGGATGGCTGATGCAGAGAAGTGCATGGGGGCATAATCCTGGCTGAGGAATTATGTTATAGTGAGTATCTGAGCACAGAGGGAAATGGTGGATAAAGGGATGCTGGGAACACCTTTAGGGTAGCAGTAAAGCTGCACGTCCAGCAAGTGTTGAGAGACAGGGGCCACAGCTTACTTACAGGGTGAGGGAGGAACCTTCTGCTGTCACACTACTGGGACAAGGAGGAAAAAAGTCCTTGGAGTAATGTCTACAGTATAGCTTACGTGTAGTAAGTCAGGCCCTGGAAAACAGCAGTGGTGAACACTGGCATGGCAGATTAGGATCCTTTTTTAGTTGTTCTACAACTTATCATGTCTTCTCACCAAGATAAAATAGCAACTTCCTCCCATACACAGGGAAATTAATGTCTGAATACTTTGAGCAATTATCCACGTCAGGGTGGTGGGTTGGTTTTTGATGGTGGTTGGTTGTTTGACATCAGTTAACAAGTTTCAGTTCAGTAGAGGTGGTAGTGTATGTCTGCAATTTAGGGCTTTCCAAAAAGCTTTTACAGTACAGAAATCACTACTACTTAAGTGAGCTTTTGAAACTAGTTGCTTAGGGAAGAATATTATATTTCTAATCTATGCTTGGTGTGAAAAAGCATGTAGATGCATATGCACCTATATATACATGTATACATATATATACTTGTTGAAAAGAGGAAATTCTGTGTGAATGCATGGATGAATATGCTTCTCTTGTGCAGCAGTTGTGCTCTGGAGAAAACAGGAGCCCTCCATAGCCAATTAGTGGGTCTGCCCTAGAGCAATTCCAGCAGTTACTGGGAGAGAATATATGGTCAGACTGCCTATAAGGACATTCCTTGCAAAAACGTCAGCAAGAAGGAACGTGTGAATGTTTATTGACAGATGCAATGCAAGTCCTGCAGGCTCTGACTGACCTCACCTTTGCCAGGAGTAGAGGCTGCAGCGGGGAGCTACGCACTGCTGTGGCTTGTCCCACAGCTCCAGCTCTGCTGCAGGGCGCAGAGGCCTGGGGGATGAGCACAGTCCCGAGGCACCATCCCCCTTGCTCTGGATATAAGCAGCAAAGTGCACACGCCTTAGAAGCAAGATTTAAGACAGTTATGTAGCTAAGCGCACACACACACACACACACACACACACACACACACAGAGAGAGGCACGTACAAGCTCAGATGTTCCCGTGTTACATATGAGGAACACAGTTCAGACATTCCTTGAGATGGCTCACAGTAAGAGAGACATGGGGAAATGATGCAACAGAGCTAATTCTGCCTGCACTTTAAAAGTGTGTAGTATATTCCGCATTGGGGTAGTCAGGAAAGTCTCAAGGATCAAACAGGTAATGGCATTTCAGTGATTGAAATAGACTTTAAATTTGGCACTCAGACAAACAGAGTAAGTTCACAGACCCGTGGGCTCAGGGTTCACCCTAGCTGCAGAAAAAGTGAGATGGCCAGGGGGTCACAGAGGCTGGCTGTGCAGGCTAGAGTGGGTGGTAAAAACCTGCCTCCTCTTTTTATTTCTGTCTTTTTCCTTTTTTTTTTTTCAGTCTAAATGAAGAGAGAAAGCAGAGCTGGCTCTCTGATAAAAACTGAACAAAATTTCAGAATTCTTCACTATTTATCTGTGATTTTTGTAAACAACAAATTTATTGGAAGTAAGATTTTATAAGGCCTTCTTGAAATCTATTGAATGAGTCAGTGTGTGAAATCCGCTGTTCAGCTGCAGTGGTCAATAAGTTTCTTGGATATCAGTGGCGATCCCACGCAAGCCTGGAATACGTAGCAGCAGCTGTGGTAAAAAGACTGGCACCCCTGTCCTACCCTTCTCCAGGGAATTACTGCCAGCATTGCTGCCGAAAAGCCATGTTTGCCCCAACCCACTTTGGCCCAAATAATGCACATTAGCTGGGGCACTTTCAGTAACAGTGCTTTTTTGTCCTGCCAATCTTATGCTATGCGCAGACGGCAAAGAGCTGCCACTGTTGCTGTGTTAGCAGTATATTAATCTTCCTAGCTGTAGTGGGTTTGTTTGCATTTCCTACCTTCTGTGACATAAGAATCAGGAGGAATACAAAGCAGGCTCTAAACTTAAAGAATAGAAAGAAGTTTATTAACAGAACTAAAAGAAAAAAGAATATTAAGGGTCAGAATAAACCTTCAGAACACTTCTCCTCCCCTCACCCTCCCCCCTCCTCCCACTTACAACATAAAGACACAAATTTAGGATTATTTCAGTCAGTTTACCACCTCTGTAATAGTCTTTCATCAGTTCACTTAGAGAGAGGAGTCTCTTTTGCCCATGCTATGGGGCTTTTCCACAGTCACAGCACAACAGCCGCCCAGGGTGGTTTTCTGTTGGCGTGTGAGTCCCTTCCCTCGACTTACAGCTTTCCCCACAACCATTTTCAAGGGTTCAATGGGGTATTATTTTAAGAATGAGCTATTCAAGAACAAAGGTTCTCTTCATCTGCCTCTGGGATCATCTTCATCTCTAGGAATAGAAGTCTTCTTCTTCCCTGGGAGCAAGGATTTTCACTTCATCACTACCCATCACTACCTCTCTCTGTTCAGGCTTCTCATTGGATCACAGGTACTTCAACATTTGCTTATTTCAGCACAGACATCTTTGCTCGTGGCAGTTTGAACGCTCCACCCCCCATGCTTTCATGAAATTACAAAAGGGTTCTCTGATGTATCATAGTCCATCAACATAGCTTTACAAAAGATTTTCAGCTTTCAGGTTTTAAAAGCATTTCCTCTATCCCCTCTCTCTCTGGGTTTCAGTTCTCTCTTCTTCACTGACTTTGGTGTCACTATCATGGTGTTTATTCACGTGCCTTTGCCTTTCCCTTTCCTCTGACCTGGGAGAGGATTGATGTTTGCAGGATTCATTTCTTCTGAGGAACTTACAGCACTGAAGGGGTTACTCTTACCCAGGGCCTGGGCTTTGCAGCTGGTTGGTCACATGATCTCTGCTGGGCAGCAGTGTAAAGTTTCAGTTCTTTTTGCCACACCGGGGAAAAGTTCACGCTGCCCTGCACAGAGCCGCGGGCTGTGGCCCGGCCCCTGCCGAGCCAAGACGGAGCAGGGCCGTGGCCCCGGCCCTTGCCCAGGCCTCCACAGCCAGGCCCAGCCAGGCCCGGCCGGGCCCAGCCTGGCCCCCACCGGGCCGAGTGGGCAGCCCTGTGACCTGTCCCAGGACCGGAAGCAAGAGACAGTTCCCGTGTCTCCCCAGGGTTTAAATATGTAAATTTCGAGAAGCGCTATTGATCTAAATGACTGTCCATCAAGTTCAGGTTCAAACCACCACACTAGCTTACACACTCCCATTCCCAAACCTGTTACCTCCTTTTCCTGCCAGGCATTGCAAAAGGGATTAAAAATCTCCTCCTCTTCCAGTAGCTAGGCTGCAACAAAACCCATTCCCCAAAGTGATGCTCAGCCTCCAGGAGGAGAGGAGGAGCTGGAAGAGGTTGCAGAGTCAAAGAAGGGGCTACAACCTCCATCTGATCACCCTCCAAATCCATTTCTGTCAAAGCTACAGAACTAAGCCACTTATCAACTGTATTTTAAGTGCAGTTCATGTTATTCACCACATTTCGCTATCACTTCTCACATCTTTGCTCTCAGCAAGTCTTCGAACTCACAGCTTTGCTGAACACATGGGTCCTTTCCTTTTATGCTGGAGCATTCAATCAGTGTTGTTTTCCCCTGGTTCCATGAGGTTTCTTTCTTCATATTTCGTATGTCATCATCTCAATACTCTCATACTTTCAGTGGTTTATTAACCACCTCCTTGGTTAAACTCTGTGAAGGTTGTCATCCTGCTCTCTTTGCTATTGCTAGGATGGGACAACTCACCTCTACCATGTTATGTTGCTTGGAATGGATACCTGAAGTGAGTGATACTGGTACATAACACAAACATTCTTCTCATGTCACTGAGTTTCATGGAAACAACCTCCTCAGATGTTCCTTCCTGGTAGACATCATTCAGTAACAGGTATTTTCGACCATAAAGTGTATCTTTGATGCTGCATTACAAATAAACCCTTGCAGCAGTTAAG
This sequence comes from Rhagologus leucostigma, assembly GCA_013397725.1. Taxonomy (NCBI): domain Eukaryota; kingdom Metazoa; phylum Chordata; class Aves; order Passeriformes; genus Rhagologus; species Rhagologus leucostigma. The sequence goes on along the minus strand of VZTD01005596.1, from coordinate 331,061 downwards.
CAAAAGGGTTTTGGCCCCATTTTCTCATCAAAGCATAAGCTGTCTCACTCCAGATTGCCGGAAGTTGTAGATGCTGAAAGTTGGTCGCAGGGAGATTTTCCAGCTTTCTGCCAGTGCCCGTGTCAAAGNTGTAGGAAACCGAGGGGTTAAAACTTCCACAGGCAGTGACGGATTTGACCTTAACCCTTAGAGAGCTCGGACTGATGTGATGACAGGACAGGGATTCTAAGCAAAAGAATTACAAACCTATGTTTTTGTAGCTATAAATAAGAAAGTGTGTTGAGTGAATTGGTGGAGCGTTTTAAAGTATAGTGGTGTGATTTTGTAGTTTAAGCTAAGAATTTAGATGTTACAATAGAAGTATATGGGTGTACGTGACTTAACAGGTAATTGGTAGAAAATTGACGTACTGCAGTAAAAGTGACCAGAGGTGATAGGTTATCAAGTCAAAACAAAGTTTTGTGTTAATTGCTTATTGGACCAGAAAGTTATAAATTGCTGTGTAACCCTGAAACTTGTGACTATCTGCCATTATGGCGATTTGTTACTAAGCTCCACGAACTCTGAGACTGATGCCTTGTTTGTTATTTTAAGTAATAAATCGTGTATAACCGTGATAGTCCCATCTCTTTAGTGGAAAGTCCGACCGAAAAGAAGCAGAAACAGAGAAAACCCGGCAGGTAGTGCCCCAACAAATAATTCCACTTTTCCTGAACTTGGATCTGTGTCGTTTCTCTCTGTCCCCAGTACAACAGCGACAGAAAGTGCTTGGTTCCTTTGAATGACCCTGGATGAGGTACACACAGAGCATGTGGGATCTCTGACCTGACTCCTGTACCCCTTGGGAAGGCACTTCTACTGAGTACAGTCACTCACAGAGAACACTGCCCATGACTCAACCACTGCCACACAAAACCCAGCATTACTGATGACACGGACACTGAAGGTGGAGTTGTGCAAAGACACAGAAATGTGCACTGAAACAACTAGTGTTTGATGCCCATTCCCTTCCTGTATCTCTGCACAGGAAAGGCACCTCCGCAAACAGTGGGGATGATGCTCATCAGAGAGTGCAGCAGCCAGCCCAGAATGAAGGGTGTGCTGTCATCACACACTCCCACCCTCTTAGGCAGGTGTAGCTGCATTGACACCAATGCTATCCACACCTTTGTGCAGGATGGAGTGGGAAGGGGCATTGTGCGTGCACAAAGGCTCTCTGCTGTTCAGTGAGCAGGAGGCTGTGGTCCATCAGAACAAGTAAGACATCTTGCACTAAAGCACCCAGCAGACTTCTCTTCTGTAGTACTGTATTTCCCCACTCCTCTTCTTACTGAATGCCTGCCTTTCCCACATTGTTCCCCCTTCCCCGCCCCTAGTCCTAACCACTCCCTCAGGTTTCCCTATTGGTCCCTGTACCCCAACTCCGCCCATGAACCGCCCCTATGCCCTGAAATCATTAGTCCATGTGCTCTCTCCACGCCCCTCATCCTCATATAAAACCACTGGCTCCATGCCCCGTGACTGTCTCTGCCTTTGGGAACGAGCCCTCTCCACCGTGGCACACCAGCCTCTCTCTGCCTCTGGGAATCAGCCTGTCACCATGAAATAAAGACCCTCTGCAGTCCTCATGCGGGGAGCCTTCTCGCCTCCTTTATCATCACTGTGTTGTGGAGCAGACAGCTAGCCGGGACAGCGCAGGCAGCCCGGAAGGGGCTACGGGAAGCAGCATAGCTGCTCTCCCCAAGATCACCCCGCAGAGCTCTCCAGGAAAGCTATGGCATGCCATGCCAGCGCAGGGAACTACTCACCGCAACACTCTTCTGCTTGGAGAAGTGTGACAAAAACAACAAAAAAAAAAGAAGGTAAAAAGCTCAGCCTGACAGATGTCAACACAGGAGAAAAGTTAAACAAATTCAAGTGCCCAGGTACAATTGTGGGATGGATCAAGGAAGCCTAGCAGTGTAAAAAGCTTTAAAGGCTGGTTCTCAGTGCCTGGTGATCCAATTGGAAATGGATGAATCCTGGCCTCAAGCTCATAGTTTGAGCTGCATCTGGGGAAGGAACATCTTCTGCCTGCAGTGAAGCTATTTGCATTTTCCTGGAAGAGACAGGGCAGAAGTTTACCACGAACTACAAGGATACCTGTTAAATCTAAGGCTGTATGATTTGGACCATGCCACGAAGCCCTGTTTGATTCTCTCTCTCTTCACACTGCACTTGGAGAGACAGCCACAACCAGAATTGGGCTGAGTGGGGAAAAAAGGAGTTTTGATGCCCATCACTGTGGGCTGTCTAGGTGAGAGTGCTGTGCCCAGGCCCCCCCAGGACCAGGTCTGCAAGAGTGACTAACGTGAGTGCTTTGTTCTCCTCCTAGAGGTGTCTGCAGATAGTCAACCCTTGGCTGGCTCTGAGCAAGTAATTTCATGGGGCACAAAAATGTACATGGGGCCACTGAATAGCTTCAGAGAGCTCTTCACAGGAATGTTTCAAGCAGAGAACAATGCCTGAGGGCAGTGGCTGACTTGGACACAGGGCATCCGGCTCTGACAGGAGCCTTGGTCTTTGTTCCAAGGGGAGGGGTCCTACAAAGCAATAGAAAAGTAAATAAGAAGTGAAGGGCACTGCTGTGCAAGCTGTCTTCCTCTGGCTCCTTGTGAAAGCCAAAGGCTTTGCCCTATCCCATAGAGGGATCTCCCAACCCAAGAGCAACCAACTGCAGCCTGGGTATTACCTGGAACATGGGGAAGCGTGTTAGTATCCATATTGTGTCTGGGTGCCTTAGTCTAGTCTTGATCATGTTCCCAGTATTTAATTAGAGACAATATTGAAAACAGCATGCTGTTCTTTGCTGCTGAAATGAACAGGCAGTTGCTGAGCCAGCAGAGATCATTCCACCAGGTCCCCAGGACAATCGTAACTCACTCACACCTAATACAGAGCAAGACTGGGGAATCCCATCTGTCTCTGAAAGGATTCTGTCTGCCACACTGGAGGAGAAAGCAAAGATAGAGGGTGGGGAGAGAAAAGATATTCCATTTCCCTTCAGGGATGTAGAAAAGCAGTGACTGGAAGGCAGTTCTTCCCACAGTCTCTGTCAGCTACCACTGTAATAAGCAAGTTTGGAGACCTAGCTCAGAGTCCACGTATTAGGATGGGAATTGTGCAACATGAACCATTGAACAAGCTCTTGGAGGGTGTATGTGTGCAGTGAGCCACAGCTATGTGAGCGTGGGTGTTTCTCCTGGAACGATGCATACCTTGCCCTTCTGTGTCCTGGGTGCAGCCATTCAGAACCACAAGCAGGACACATGCCTTAGGGCCCCACCATTTCAGGGAGCTGCACCATGTGGAGACTCCACTCCAACAGCCAAACCCAGGTGGATTCAGCATTGACAAATCCCCCATCTCACTTGCATGACACATAAAATCCAGTGTGTGTATATGCTACCTGAACCAGGGATGTACAAAAGCACAGACACTGCCTGTGAGTCACCTGCTATTCCTGATTTTGATGAATCCCCTGATACAAGGAAGGCCAAACCATTTCAAGCAATGGCTGATGCTTCCCATCCTCTTTTCTCACCTCTGACTTTAAGAACAGGTGCATGGAACATGCCAGAAAAGGGGGAAATGAAACAAAGCTAATGAACTTGTGTCTCCTTATAGGTGGGAAAAACAAGGTAGTGTTGGTTTCTGCTTTCTCATTACGTGACGTGATGATTATGGATATCTGTATAGAAGCAGCAGTGGCAGGGCAAGGCAAACATGAGTAACCTCATTTGCCTGCCCAGCTTTCAGGTGTGTGCGCAATGCCCATTAAAGCACTGGGAACCATACCAGCCTGTCCCAGGAAAAATTACAGCACCCCTTTCCCGATTTTTCTGCAGCATGGAATCATCAGTGTGACCATGGCAGGGTTTTTCCTTGGGTTGTTCATGTCCAGGCCACTCAGTGCTGGCTAGACCCAGCTTCCTTTTGCTGTGGGGAAAAGCTTATTCCCAAAGTCCCTCAGTATTGACATCTATCGACCAACTTTGCAAACCCTTTTTTCACAAGAGACTCAGACTTCACTTCCCATAGCGGTTTTGCATCTTGACCCAGGCCTTTAATTCAGCCACACAGAAGGTACCCTGATACGAAAGCAAAAATTGTGCCAGAGGCTATTTATTTTACAAGTTACTCTTAACAGCACTTGAAAGTTTTGGATGGATGGAGAATAATGCAAAGGGATGAGGTTAACACATAGCCTTAAGTTCCTGCTTCCTTTGTGACTTGATGCTATGAACAAGCATAAGCAAGAAGATATTTTGGCGTGATGTGTCCATTTTTTTTGATACTCTGCAAAAGCTTGAGGTCTTTAGCTTGGCCAGGATCCTGTGCTCCACCCAGCAATTTAGGATGTTTGGAATAGAACAGGGAGATGAAGCTGACATCTTCGCCACATTCAAGAGGAGGCCATGGTTAGGTCTGAATCTGTGCTGTCACCCGGCACGACCAGTGTAAACCACCATGTGTGCAGTGGCTTTGCTTTCTTCAAAAATAGGTGTGATTCTTTCCAAGAATCAGTGCAAACTAGTAAGCTGTTCAAAACACTGTTTAAAAGTGAGACGTAAGCAGAGCAGTGTTCTTCCTGTACCTCCTACGCAGGTGTGAGTTGCATCTAGCTCTCCTGTAACTGGAACTATAAATGTACGTTGGAAAATTAGGCTCCTAATGAGAACAACAGGAACCAGAGAGTGCGTGCTGTTATTTTAGCTCATTGCCTCTATTGAATCACCTCCAACGCAACCAGGATCACGTGTTGCATTAAGGAATGGTAGTGCCACCTGGTTATAACATAATTTAGTCAACTGAAAGTAAAAATCTTGCTCTGTAGACATCATGGGGCATGTGCAGTTACATGCCTAAAGGATGTTTTTTCTTCTACATTAAGCTATGCAGGCTTAGAAACATGGAGAATTTTAAATGCCTGCCATGGATAACTGATTTAAGCTTGCTTTCGGGAAGTAGATGGCAGTAAAATCATTTACGAAATAAATTATTTTCTCTAAGTACTGAAAACGTGTTTTAATGTGAAAACAAGCTGAAAACCAAAAAATATGCACATTTGTTGGCATGAGAGGTATTTTTATTCTTCCTCTTTTTTTTCCCTTTGTTGATATCTCCACCTTTTAGAAGCTCCTGTGGTAGGAAAACACGGGAGGTTTTCCAGCCCAGCAGTCAGCAGTGGGAAGCTAGGCACATTGCCTTGAGATGTGATTTGTGCTTCCAGAGGTACTGGTCGAACTTGTCATCCTGAGGAATATAAAATAGTCCTGACCTGTGTTCAGATGTGCTCACAGTGATAAAACCAGGCTGCACTGCTCCAGGAACTTGCAGAATTTTTAGACTTGAGAATGATAGTGTCAGAGAAAATTGTTCAGTATTTTAAGAGTGTTTATTTCATGCCCTTATGTATTCATCAAACTGTTTTTTTGATAGCACAGCTGAATAGCAAGTGACTCATAAATGCCTGTTTTAAAGAAGGTCTCTAGTTAGCATGTCACATATGAACCAGGCAACATGTGAATCCACTGGTGAAAGCCAGTAACATGATCTGGTGGGGAAGGAACTGTCAGTCCTCGTGATGGAAGCACTGTAGATACTGAAAGTGGAGAAACTCTTTGTGGGTTTGGTGTCATTAAGCTAAAAAGATCCAAAATCCCCCACTCCCCCCTCCTTACTTACATGTAGTTACTCAAAGCAGTTTGACTAAAAATAGAAAATCTTCCAGTACTATATTCAAGTAACTGGATACTTTTATTTTAAGCTCTTACTCCAAACTGCTTTATCTTTCTTTTGGAGCAACTGCCTCTTCTGAAGAGACTTTTTTTTCTACAGGTCAATTTTTGTCAGAGCTGGACTGACAGGCTTCCCAGCTGCAATATGATTTATTCTTTTACTAATCATCATCTTCAAAAGTGAAATTTGCTTCTATGCAGGATCTCTGTCTGAGCTGGTAAGACAGGAAGACCCCTGGGTGTCTGAGCAAGGGCACAAGGGTGCTGCTGAGGACAAGGAAGTCCCACCTCAAGTCTCTTTGTTAGACATTGTCCAGGTTTCCTTGCTGAGTGAGGAATCAGTGTGGCTGTCACAGTGCTGCTTAGCAGCGCATTAGAGCAGGGTTTATTTGTATAAAGAGTATATGAGCATGGTCAATATCGTCCCTAACTCTGACAGAGCATTTCCGTGTGGGAAGGAGAGGCATCTTCAAGGACCTTAGATGTTGCGGTTTGTAGTTTCTGCGATGGCATGGCAAGCTGCAAACCTTCCCGGAAAGCGCTGCGGGGCTGGTTCACGGAAAGCAGCTGTTCTGCTTCTCATAGCCCTTCCTGGCAGCCCCGCGCTCATGTTCCAGCTAGCTGTCGACTCCACAACACGGTGGTGATAAAGGAGGCGAGAAAGGTCGCCGCATGAGGACCTCAGAGGATCTTTATTCACATTGCAACATGCTGGTTCCCAAAGGCAGAGAAAAAGCACGTGGCATGGAGTCTGGGGTTTTATATGGGGAGGAGGGGGTTGGAGAGAGCACATGGACTAATGGTCTCAGGGCACAGGGGCGGTGCATGGGCGGAGCTGGGGTAGCAGAACCAATAGGGAAACCCGAGGGAGTGTCCAGGACTAGGGGCGGGGAGGGGAGGACAATGTGGGAAGGGCAGGCGTTTAGTAAGAGAAGGAGCGGGGAAGTCCAGCACTACATTTCCTCCTTTCTTACTAAATTGAAGAGGGAAAGGCTTTTCCCAAGGACTCTTACAGCTAATTTTTAGACAACAGAAAAATGGTAAAATAATGCAGAATAGTTAAATTTAAAATGATGAGGCAGCTGGTTGGTGTTGACGCTGGAGATCGGTGCTGGCTGAGTTCTCACACTCTGCAGTTGCCTTTGCAGCTTCTTCTGCTGGGGCTGCCAAGATGGCTTCTTTCCGGTGGCTACTAGCCC
>VZTD01005596.1:289836-324043 GCA_013397725.1 Rhagologus leucostigma | reverse complement strand
GGCAGGGGACCGGGGGGGGGGGAGGCCACCCCGCAGCTCCGCATCATGCGGCACGTGGAGCTGCAGCTTCCTGCCGATACCCCCAGGGCAGGCCAGCCCGCGCGGTCCCGGGGCCGGCCCTCCCTGCCCCGTACGTCCGGCCTGGCGCAGCGCCGCTGCCACTCCACAGGTCCGGCCCGGGGCCGGCACCATCCCTGCCGGTCCGGCCCGGCCGCCTGCAGGCGNGGGACCATCGGGGAAGGGGGCGTAGACAAGGGTGGAGCCCTCAGCTGGAGGGAAAACCTCGATGGTGAAAGGAGAGGCCGACGCGGTTACACCCACCGATGCGGGAGAGGGGTCTGTACGGGGAACACCGAGCAACGCGGGGGGCGGAGTTTGGGAGGGGCCAGGGATTTCGGCAGGCACGGGAAGATACGGAGGAGAAGGAGAAGGCACTATGGCATGGCCAGCCACGTGTTCAGCACCATCTTGCCTGCTACCTAGAGCTGAGACAGCGGGGCACTGGGGTGTCGGGGTGAGAGCTGGGGGAGTGCCTGAGCCGGGGTGATCAGTCCCAGCTCAGGCAGACCCAGAATTGGCAGAGGGACGGCTGCACCCCTGTGCTCTCCGATCTCTTCTGAAGGTCAGGGGGGCAGGCGAGACAGGGAGGGGGAAGAGACAGAGGGGTTCCAAGTCGGCACAGTGGCTGCTGCCACGTGGTCAGGGTTATCATGGGGAATAATATAGGAACAAAAACTGGGGAAGAGGGGAGAGGGAAAGGGGCAATGGAGGTGGTCATTAGGGAGAGAACCAGGATTTTCTGTTTCCAGATAACTAGTAAAACAAAACAAGGATTAATTCCCTTTATCCCTCACACGCAAGAACTCCGCACGCAATTATGAAGGACAGCTAATCTTAAATTTAAAACTTCTCCCAAACCGGGGGTACTGAACTTGTATCTTCTCTTGTTAGAGATGGGTTTTTTCCTTGCCGAGGCTTCGCATGAGACGCAACCACCTTCACTTTGACAAGAACCCACCCCCAACACTCCACCCAACCCGAGGTAAAAGGATTAAACTAAAAAGAAAAAGTGACCCCCGTACCAGGCCCACCACAGGCTCCCCTCGCACAGGGGCTTTCCAGCAGGCTCCCCCCAGGGGCTTACCAGCATGGAGAGTCAACATAAAGCACTTGGGCTGGTCCGCTGCTGTTTGGTGGCCCTTCTTTGAAAGTGCGCCCTTCGGTACTCTAGCTGAAACATGAGCCTCGCGTCAGGGAAATGGCTTCCCAAAGGCGACTTCTCTCCTGCGGCAGCAGCTCCAGGAGACGCTCTCCAGGGCACTTCTTTGCAGATGCCACACACTGGGTGCCATTTGTTGCAGTTTGTAGTTTCTACAATGGCATGGCAAGCCGCAAACCTTCCCAGAGAACGCTGCAGGGCTGGTTTGGGGAAAGCGGCTGTTCCGCTTCCCGTAGCCATCCCTGGCAGCCCTGCGCTCATGTTCCGGCTAGCTGTCGGCTCCACAACAGGGTGGTGATAAAGGAGGTGAGAAGGGTCCCCGCATGGGGACCTCAGAGGAACTTTATTCACATTGTAACATGCTGGTTCCCAAAGGCAGAGAAGGAGCACATGGCATGGAATCTGGGGTTTTATATGGGAATGTGGAGGGCGGAGGGAGCACATGGACTAATGGTCTCAGGGCACAGGGGCGGTACATGGGTGGAGTTGGGGTAGCGGAACCAATAGGGAAAACCAGAGGTAGCGGAACAAATAGGGAAAAGTCCAGGACTAGGGGTGGGGAAGACAATGTGGGAAGGGCAGGCATTTAGTAAGAGAAGGAGTGGGGAAATACAGCACTACACTTCAACAAAGTAACAACGTGGTGACAGTGTGGGTTCCTAGAAAGCCTCGGTGGAGTGCAAGAGGGACATAATTAAGTGTATACAGGTAATGCTTTGGTGTAAATGGTCTTGGGGAAAGACATGGATGGTGCAGGTCCTGTGCTCTGTGACATAGAGGAGAGGTGATACAGCAAACAGATCTTTGAAAATTAATACCAATGCAGTTGCTTCTGGTTGACCAGAGACTTAATATGAGACTACCAATAGCTTGAGCCTTTTCTGAAATTATTGTACATGTACACCTGTCTGGAAAGCTGCAGACCTGATAGCAGTGTCTTAGTCAACTCAAGAGTAGCTGAAGAATGAATAGCTATAGAAGTATGAAGTACACAAATTACTTGTTGCAGTCATTCCTTACTATTACTGAAGTCCTCCTTCTCCTCTGCACCAAGCTGAAATGAATCCGATTACATCGAACCCACCTGCAATTGTCTCTCTTTCCCTGTGTCTCTCTTTGGTTTTGCACAGACTTTGGCAGCACTTCTTCAGAGTTCAGCTTTTGATCTTCTTTTCTCTCTACAGTACACACCTGGTTTCCTAAATCTTAAACAAATATGCACCTGAGGCACACCCACAGATCTCAATGCATATAAATAGCAGAGTGGGCATTTAAATGAATAAGGATTTTGTGGTTAGCCATTGCATCCTTACCATGTCCTAAAGCAAGTAACATACCTACTGGCCTGCACACACACGCTGGACTTCATTCTACATGCAGCAGCACTAAAATGCCGTTTTTGAAAATAAAACACTGTGAACTGGTAGATAACACTAAAGTAGATAACACTAAAGTAGATAACACTAAAGTAGTTAACACTAGTAGATAACACTAAAGTTTTATTGAGGTATTCATGTTTAACATTGTTTAAAAGGTGAATCAGGCTTCACACATTTACCAAGCACTCATGTGTGCTGTGCTGTGTTAATTGCTGTTACTTGTCAAACACATGTATTTATACACGCTGCTGCTTTTCTCTTCTTTTTGTGTAAATTCTGACCTTTTTGCAGGAGCAAGGTAACCTTTAATAGCACATTGTAACAGCAGACTTTAATTTCTGTTGCTCTGCTGATCCAGAACTATTTAAAAAACCCAAAACCCAACTGAACAAAAAAATCATGTAGCAATGTAAAAAATTTGGGAGTGTTTGGCATTCAACAAACATTTCATTAAATTCTGTTAAATTATATTATAAATTGCTTTTTTTGGAGACTTCTGTTTCCACCGTGGCCGTATGAAAAGTGTTTGATGGGCCAGAGGAGCACAGCATAACGGAAACTGACTCTTGTGGAAGGCTCTTCTGCATTGCTGAAAGGTGAAAATGTGACACACTGTGAACTTGCTCCAGAGATAGTCATCACAGTAACTTGACAGTGAAAACATATTTTCACTGCAGAATTCCTTCTGTTTTAAATTTGAAAACAGTGGTATTTTTGATGAGCACTAAGTGGCTATAAGACAGGTAAAACTTTAGTATCCAAAAGCCTAAAACACAAATTTAAAAAGAGGCTTCAGGCTAGGTACTGAAGAATTAAAAAGACTGTAGCAAGCAGACACTTGAAATTTTTATTTTTGGAGAGTCATAGCCTTGTTTTCGTTAGACAATTGTCACTTGAAATTCTGTCTGCTGGAAGTGGTATGGTGAGTGTGTGTGGGATCTGGTTTTGCATCAAGAACTGGAAGCATCCAGCAGAAGAATCAGCATTATCTCTTCTCTCCATGGAAATATTCATGGCCAGGTTGGATGGGGTCTTAAGCACCCTGGTGTAGTGGAAGTTGTCCCTGCCCATGGTGGGGCAGGGTTGACACTAGCTGATCTTTAAGGTTCCTTCCAACTCAAACCATTCTATGATTCTGCAATTCTATGATCCCCATGGAAAGTCCAAGACATTTCTTTTTCCTCCATATTGTCAGTGTGTGATTTAGTGTTAAGAGAATTTAGGAGAGCTAACAGTTAAACCCGAGTCCAGGGAAGAGATTTTCCACTAAAATGACAAGAAATGTCTCCCACTCTGTAAGGCTCCTCTCCATTCAGGATTTTGCTGGAAGGGACTGCTGACTGAAGATTTCTATGACTGTATTAGTGTCCTCGGGCCATCAACAAAGGCATTCCTGCAGAACCAGATTATGCTCCCACTGCAGATGCAGTTACCAACTCCAGCATATTTTTATGGGTCTCCACCTTCTTGGGATCACTGGACCACATTGCAGTATTCTGTGCAGTCACTAATGGGCCTCTACATTTCTGGTTCTGGACCAAGGTAGTTTCACCCAGCATTAGGGCAGGCAGCAGGAGAGCACCTGACCCCATGAGAGCACTGGTGCTGTCCCTGAGGCTGGCCTGTTGTAGGGACTACCAGTCAGCCACAAATCAGCAGGCTTCCAAGGTCCCTCATCAAGTACAGGTGCAGAACATGGATGTGAATGACTACAGGTCACACAATATTAACTCTGATCATCCGGCCCTCACTGTCCTGCAGAGCTCTTCTTCCCCTTGAGGAGGGCACCAGGGTAGCATCTTCTCTTGTTCAAAAAGAAGCAGCTACAGAGGTGCCTATAGGAAAGATAAGATGCTTTCATGGTCTGAAATTGCGTCCATGTTTCAGCTTTTCTTTCTGTTTTCACTTTTCACTCAGTATCTGCAAACTTTCAAAATCTGTTCTGTGCCTGGTACTTCCTAAATCTTATATTCCATTTCCTCCACCAAACCACCTCATAAATGGCTTTATTCCCTTCCAGATGTCTCAGTAAGGTCTAACTTTGCAACCTCTGCCATGCTGCCTCTTACAGTTGCAAGCACCTGTCCCTTTCTGACACTCGGGACCCTGCTGTGCTGTGGGACCTTCCCAGTCAGTTTAAACTGAGAAACTGAGAGAGGGTGGAAACTGTAGGAGATGCAAAAAACAGGGTCTGTTTGGAGCAGGGATGAGTTTTCCCAGCCTGCTTTTGGTCTGCTAGGAAAGCATGACTTTTATAACACAGGTCTCTCTCTCAGAGACACCATTCAGAAACAAAGCCTTGGTCAATAGAGCAAGCGACTGATGGCCAAGACAAAGCAGGGGCATAAGGGGCATGGCAAGTCCTTTGGCAGGTCACAGCAGCCCTCCACATGAAAGCTACTGCAGAGCCAACTCATTCCTCAAATGAGTTGCTCTGCCTCCATTTCTGGGTTTTTATTTTCCTGTTTTTAATGCTTCATGCTTTTGTGAGCAATGATCACTGCCATTGCTATATAAATTAGAACTGAACTATTTCTCCTAATTGCTTTCTGCAGGCACATTAAGGCACAATACTGTGATCTGAGAACACAGACCCTGCGCAGCAGAGCTGTCTGAGAGCTGTAGGCTGGGCCAGGATGTCTCTCTTGAGGAAAAAAGGATTATAGAAGGAATCACATCTTTAAATGAGAAGTGATGGGGAAGACTGGGAGGGAGAAACCCACAGCTCAAGTAGGTTTTACATGGAGTGTAAGTCCTTCCCTCCATCCCCACTCCATGGGCAAATTTTTGGGTATCAGTATTGGCAGTGCCCTTTCCCTCAGCCATCCTCCTTGTCCGCTTAGTCACAAAGGGCAAAAAAGCACATATTTCTCCCCTAAAACTCTCAGAAATCATGTTGGCATCTGTTCCAGATGTGATGACTCTGGCGGGCAGCACTGGGATTCATTCCTTGCATGTGGCTGTTCAGCAATATTTTTGCATTGTATGGAAGAGAGGTTAAGAGGGCACAGCACCAGGTACCACGTGAAGGGAGCCTTTGTGTTCTTAATCACCTTTCCTGCTGACACCATGAGATTGGGGCTGGGAAACATGCATGGCTTGCCAGTGAGGGCAGGAGAATTGTGCATCATCTGTCTGAACCGAGCATCTTCTCACCCTGACATCTGGCTGGCTCGGGGCACATTTTAGGTGTGAGAAATGAGAGCAGAAAATCAGTTACTTCTCCCACACAGGAATGGGGCAGGAGCCCCTGATATTTTACGAGGTGGTCAGTTGAGAATTTGCAGCCTGCTCTCTCTCAAAGTCATAAACCCCTATTTAATGTAAATGTCTGCCCAGGGCCTCCAAACCTGGTGGCCCCCATATCTGGGGTTGGTGAAAGGATGAGGAGGCCTGAGATGTCCACAGTCTGGGCTCGATGAAGAGCTGGGCCAGCCTGTCCCTAATCTCTCCAGATCCCCATCCAGATAAAGTGTACTGCCCAGGTGGAGGAGCACAAATCAGGAGCAGGCCCACTTCTTGGGGCAATGAGTTACTAAGAAACACGTTTGGTGTTCCTGCTCTTTCACAGTGGGTCTGTGTGGTAGGCATTAAAATTGAGGTTTTGGAACTTACCTGCATAATAAATATTTGGGAAAATGTCAACATTTTTTTGAGCTTTCTAAAGAGCTAGTGTTAGAGCTAGGGTTTTAAAAGAAACTCCAAAAAGTATGAACTGCAATAACATCATGTGAGCTAGTAGTAGAATACATCATTTTAATAGACTGTAGCCTCATGCACCACATGCCTACCATATGCCAAAGCAAAGGTAGTTCGTAGTGTGCTAAACCTATACACTGAGTAGAATTTCCTTGCTTTTCTGTCTTGGTGAATCCTCTTCTTGTGCTACGTCATGATACTTTTTCCACTAGAAAATAAGATGCATTAGGTTGCAAGGAAGGGGCAAAAGATGTTTCCTTTTTCACCGCTGGAGCCAGTTCTCCCCTACTCCTATCCTGGGATCAGAAGGTGGGGTCAAAAAATGTCAGGGAGAGACTTGAAACCTCTTCTCACACAAACAGTACAACGGGCATTAGGGGGCCCACATTAAAGCCATATGTCTCCCCCTCTCTGTAGCTGCTGTGGGTGAGAAGCTCTGTCTGTCTTCCAGCCCCCTGCTCAGGCCACCACAGGCTGTGTGTCCTGTGCAGCAGCAGCTCCTGCTTCTGGCTGAATTGCAAGACCTGAACAGGAGAGCCTCTTTGGGTGGCCCTGTGAACCCATCTGGAAGTGCTGGCAGATGCACAACTAACCTTGTGCCTGAAAAATGCAGAATTTTTGAGTAAGCCTCCAAGCTTGTCAATGCGGAATTGTTTCTGGCTATGGAACTGTAATTTCTTGCCTTAGAGTTGCTAGGAAATGATTAAAGAGTCTCTTGGCACTAATTCTCCAGGGAGTTTCTAGCCCTCAATGCTTGTAGGAAGGTTGACAATGTGGGAGGTGTCATAAGCAGATGCAGCACTGTGGTGCTGAGCTGAAATTGGATGTTGCAGACCAGGGTGCCCACAAGGGATAGCAGGAGACCATCTTTGGTCATTTTTTTTTAGAGGCTTTTTTTTCTTTCTCTGAGAGCTGACAGCATGAAGTATTTTTCCTTCTTGCTCTTTCTGTCCTTCACCTAAGCAGCAATTCTTAACACACTAAACACACATCTCAGATGCACTTGGAGTACGGACAAGAAACCCTACATACCAGACAATAGAAGGGATGAAGCCAATATATTATATGGCTTTTAGGCGCCTATTTCATAGCTTTCCTGGAGTCAGGCTCATGGTTTGGGAGATTACAAGAATGACAATATTGAAGTCTTTAATTAAATGCAGAGTTGAAAAGTGTTAGCAGCTGCCACCAAAATGTGTGCTGTGGGCAGAGCAGGATGGGGTATGCCTGGGGAAAAAAAAGGGAGAGGGCTGGAGTGGAGCAGAAATCTTTCCCACGGTTGGATCCGCGAAGGTAAAAGTAGTAGATAAGGATATCTGCCAGGGATCCATCAGACGGCAACGAGCTAAGAAAAAAGCCTTGTCGCCACATCGTGGTCAAGCGAGGCCACTCCTTTCTGGCGTGGGTAAGACAGCCCTCCTGCCTCTCTTTCTGAGCAGGAACACGGGGAAAGCTGGGCACACGGGTAAAGGCAAGCCGCAGGGAACGACCTACCAAAACGCTTGTAAAGTATAAAAGGGGCACCGCAACCCCAGTTGCGTGCGGCGAAACCCGGGGGGAGCGGAGATGCGCTGCCCGGCTCTGGCGCTCCCTCTGCCGCCGGCTCTGCCGCCTGCGCAGCCCTGGAGGCTCCCGGCGGGACTTAGCCCGTCCTGCTGCGCTCGGAACGGGACCCGCCGGGGCAAGGTTTGGGCAAAATGCGCGTTTATCATGTATGATCTCTTTTGTTTTTAGAGCTGTGCTGTCCTTAGGATATAGTGATACTCGTCTGTACAGCCTGTCCTTCAGCACACGGCTGTGGGGTAAGGCACAGGAATCATGGAATAGAATCATAGAATCAGTTAGGCTGGGAAAGACTCTCAGGATCAAGTCCAGTCGTTATCCCACCACTGCCAAGTCCACCACTAAATCATGTCCCCATGTGTCACATATATACTTCTTTTGCAGACTTCCAGGGTTGGTACTTCCACTACGTCCCTGAGCAGGCTGTTCCAATGCCTAACCACCCTTTCAGTGAAGAAATCTTTCTTATCACCCAATCTAAACCTCCCCAGCACAACTTGAGGCCATTTTCTCTTGTCTTGTTGCTTGTTACTTGTGAGGAGAGACTGACCCCCACCTTGCTAAAACCTTTTATGTACTTATAGAGAGTAATATGGTCACCTCCTTTTCTCTGGGCTAAACACCCCCAGCTCCCTCAGCTGCTCCTCACAGAACTTGTGCTCCAGACCCTTTCCCAGCTCCATTGCCCTTCTCTGGACTCACTCCAGCACCTCAATGTCTTTCTTGCAGTGAGGGGCCCAGAACTGGACACAGCACTCGAGGTGTGGCCTCACCAGTGCCCAGTACAGGGGGACAATCCCTGCCCTGTCCCTGCTGGCCACACTGTTGCTGATCCAGGCCAGGATGCCAGTGGCTTTCTTGGCCACCTGGGCACCCTCCGGCTCATGTTCAGCCACTATCAACCAGGGGTCAGGAAGACAGTCAAAGTGGCCGTACACAGTCACTGGTACAGCAGTGTGCATTGCAAGCTGACTGAGCCCTCACTTTAGCTCTTGCCCTGGTTAGGAGAGCAGCTCTTTGGGATCAACTTGTCCTGTACCAGCAGACTGTGTTGCATGCCTGCTTGCCCTGTGTCTTGCAGTGAATGAATGGGGTAGTGCACAGCCAGAAAATGCAGCCAGGCTTAGTTCTCAGGCCTGACATTGAACTACAGAGATAAAGGTAATGGTAAAAGTGGATTTCACAAGATGGGGTAGCTCAATCCATTGACTAGGCTGAGCAGCAGCCTGGGGTTGAGTGAGTGGGTTAAAATCTGAAACTTCTTCCCATGGAACTGAAACGACAAAAGACTGCTCCCAAGGCCAAAAGCTCTGCTGTGTGGCAGGTGACAGGTGACAGGACAGGTCCCTGCCAGGTGGCTGAGAGCAGCTGCACTGCACAGCGCAGTGCGGTTGCGGCACACACACATTAGAGGGCTATCTAATGCAATCATCAGCTGCACAGAGAGGCACCCACTGCTCCTTCCCAAGGGGCAGAGGGAAAGAGAACTGGAAGGCAGATGGGGGAGATTTTAGCCTGTAGCATCTATATGGGGTGTTGGAATAACACAAATGAAGGTTCTTGCTGTGAGACCAGAAAAGATGGTGAGTTTGAAGATATTTCTGTCATCTAATTTTCATTTCAATGCAAAGAAAAGGAAAAAGAAGGAAGAAAAGCAAGATTTTTAGATGAGCCTATCATTACCAGGCAGTTCAGTGTTATGCTGGAATAACATAGCTAGTTTGGAGACTGTCCATGGATCACAGCAGTGGATCCCTGGACAGGATTACAGCAGAGTGAGGATGCACAGCAAGTTCTGTTGATGACCCCGTGGGATCTCTGGACTTAGGTATGCATAGCCCAGGGTGTAAGACCCACAGCAACTATACGAATTGCTTGTATCAGGGCTCTGACTTGCCAAAAACCCTTGGACCTCTAAAATGGACAAAGGGACTAGGTCATTCCTGATTTACTATCTTTACTCTTATTCTTGAATATTGCCTTTACGCCAAGACTTTGTGCAACTCTTATAGACACACCCTCCTTTTTTCCTTTCTCCATACCTTCTTTTAGCACTATGAGACCATCAGCTGTCATTCCCCACTGTTGCACTGAAGCAGCAGCTTTGAGCAAATGCAGTACTCAGGAACCTCATCGCTGGATCATGAAGGGTGGCTGAAGGCAAACAGACAGCCAGAAATGTGGCAGCCCACAAAATCATAGTTTCCATTGCTCATACTTGGAAGTATCTTAAGATGGTATCTGTGGTCACCAAAACCATCCAGGCCCAGCTCCTTTCCCCTGTGGCTTGTCTGTCATCATCATCATGCACGTATGCTGTGGCATATTATTTGAGTGCAACATTTATCCACAGCTCTCCTGGTACAATGAATTGTTCTTCTGGTTATGTGACCTCANGTAAAAAAAAAAAAGAAAAGAAAAAAGAAGAAGACTCACTTCCCAGAATCTCAGCACTGAAAGGTCAGTTCCTCTTTGGAATATAAGTGCTGAATGGAGGAGAAAGAGTGTGTTGGCTTAGCACCAGGAGACTAAAGCTTCTTACCTAACCCACCAATGAGCCCAGTGTAAGAGGGATGTCTGTTGCCAACACATCTCCAAAATGTAGTTCTGTGATTTCTCCCTTTTTCTTTGTTAGCAGTTGCCAGGCACCTTCCACTCTGAGTCAGTGATTTGTGCACTATGGGACTGTGCAGACATGGATTATCTTGAGCCAAGTTTGTTAAGGCAAGAGGGAAAGCTTAGCAAATTAATAGCAAATTCTGGCTTCCTCTGAAATGTAATTGTGAAGATATTATCTGCTAAGGAAATATGGAGAAATTCCTCCTCTTATGTGCTGGGAATCTCTACTATTATATTCCAGGAAAATAATTAGTGGAAGAAAACTGGGAGTCAACATGCAGAAGGGGAACAAGACAATTTCCATAAAGCAATGTTTATCCCAGGACCAGATACTTATGTCTCCTAATACCATGGTACAGAAAGCACCCATATAATAAAAGCAGATGGCAGCCAGACTTCTGACTAAAGGCATAGGACTCCTGAAATGAATGGCTGTCTGAAATCCTGTGTGTGCTCAAGGCTAAATGACCTCCTGTAGACTTGACATGAACACCAAGTACCTTCATCCTGGTAGATGGTCCCCATTCCCTGTGAGATAAAAGGGAGCTATTTAACCAGCTTGTCAGTAATGCTAGTGAAGATATTTTTATCCTGCATAGACACAAAACAACATTTGTTCCATGTTGACAGTTATAGAGTAAAACCCTGGTGTTTTTCTGCTGTGCCAGGTGGCATGTGGATGGTTATGTGGCCTTGTGAAGCAAAGACATCAGAAAACTCATCTCTCTATTGTTAATTACCAAAGAGAGAAACCGCAATTTGAAGTGGGCTTTATATTGCACACAATTTCTGGTGTTGTTCCTCAGCAGAAATAAAGGAGATGGCCCAGAGGCAGGCTCCACCCGAGACACTGAGCAGATGCTGCCTGAGCTGATGGCTGGCTCGCAGCTGCAGGGCACCACTGGCTGGGCTGTGTGTCATGCTGCTGGCCTGCACAGGGCCTGGTGCTGCTGGGGTCAGTGGCTAAGCCTTCTCCTGCTTGGATAAGTTTAAAAGAAAGCACTAAAAATGAAGATATAATATATTTCTTAAGGTAAATCTTCTTGAAAGAAAAGGCAGAGTTTTTAAAAAACGGTTGCCTGATCTCATGTTCCTAAAACCCTATCTAAACTTTTAAAACCTCTGGAGTCTGGTAAGAGGCAGATACTCTGTGTGACATCCCCAGATGTTCTACAGCTATTCATAGGCTTATTTTCTAACCACAGGCATTGATTTGAAACAAGAGAATATGCACTTCCTGGGGCCTCAGAACACAATGCAGGGGCCCCAGAGTGAGGCTGCTCTGCTGGGAGTGTGCTGATTGTCTGCACCTGGCCAAGTTGTTTTGGGTTAGCTGCACTGCCTCAATACGGGTGATAAATTGGCAGTCCAAGGTCACTCTTTGCATGTGCCTGTACCTCCTCAGGCTGTATCTCCTCAGGAAACCGTGATCCTGCTTGTGGAGGTGTCAGAGGCTGAAAATAGTTTATGCCTGAAACATTGTTATAAAGGTTTAAAGAAGCTACAGCCACAGAAACCTCCTTGAAGAACTTTGGACTGTAAATCGAACTGCTGATTAGATTAAAGGAAACCCATTGTTCAGTCCCCTCAGGCTGAGGGAAAGGTATGCATCCACAATAGACCAAAGCCTCCAGCTGCCATCCCAGCTGAGTTTAGGGTGGGGAGGGAGAGCACAGTTCACAGAAGCCAGGTTTACACAGACTCCCTGCAGCCAAGGGAGGAGGAGGAGGAGGAGGAGGAGGTTTTGGGTGCATGGTGTAACCTCTGGTGAGAGGCAATAAACACCTATCCTCCGACTACACAAACTGGCCCAGCTGTGGAACCCCCAACCCCACAGGGCACATCCATGGGACATTCACGTGAGAGGCTTTGCCCCACAGGACTGTACATGACCCAGAATCTGCTGTAAGGACTGCCCCCCTCCCCCAGGGGGACATGCCCGGACATGCCTGCCTAGCCTGGCCATATATACCCATGGAATCCTATGCTTTCTGGGGGGACCTCCACCACCAAGAAGACCAGCTGGAGAGGATCAATGCAACATCGTTGGGATCCACGGAGTGGTGGTATTTTCCTTATTCTGCCCCTGTCACTCTCTTTCTGTCCCCCCACCTATTTTCTACTTCTTTCTTTCTTTCTCTCTCTCTGTGTCTCTCTCTCTCGTCCTCATATCTACCATCAAATAAAACCCATTATTGTTGCTGGCATATGGTCTCGTTTGCACCTTAATTTGGGCAGAAAAATTTCTAAAGAACCTTAATAATAGTAATAATTGGATCATTACAGGAGGCCCCAGATAGCCTCCCCTGGGGCAGTTTCCTTGAGCAAGAAACACCTGTTGCTGAGACAGGTCTTGTCCTGGTAGATCACTGTTCTCATCTACCCATCTGTGATTTTCCCTAGTCTAGTTCTTTATAAGTTTCAGCATGTTCAAAATAAATGCAATTAAAAAATTCTCTCATTCCAAAGTATCTATCAGAAGTCGTCTATTTTTCCCCTTCTATCCTTCTCCTATTATACCTCTTTTTCTTATCTTCCACTTTCCCTAATACACAAAGAACATTAGGGCCAATCTCAGACAGCAGTGGCATAGGGAGTTAGATTTGCCACTACATTTGCCAATATCTGGAAGGAATGAAGGAGTTTCATTCTCAGAAGTGATTTGATGACAAGAGTCCATGCTACAAAGAGAAGCTCTATGAGTGAGGGCAGTGAGCTGCACAGGCAGACTCTTCAGCAAAAACCTCTGTAGAGGTACAGGATCACAAACAGTAAGCTAGGAAGCATTCGGTGTTAAGAGAAAATTAAGGAACTATCAGGAGATATTTTGCAGATGAGATGTAAATATACTAGAAAAAATTGGAGGACTTGGCTGGAACACAACAGAATAGTGAGAAGGGACATGTGCTAAAGGAGTTTGTAGGTGGCCGCCTGCTCACAGGAGCTGGGGAGGATGGAATGGTGCAACCTGTTCAACAGATTGATTGAAGATTAGGATTTATGTGGAGAGAAAATCAATGCAGAAGTCACAGCAGGGTTCAAACTAGCACAAGTGTGTGTGCGTGTGTGCATGTGTTGGAAAAAGCAATAACTGGACAGTGATACATCATAATTTGTGTGAAATAACCATCCACCACAACTGAGATGGTACATTTGGACTAAGATTACATGATCAACTAATAACAGCATCCAAAAAGCACATATACTGTTTAGTAGTGTACACAGTGAACAATCAAAAGAAAAAACTTTGCCCTATTTTAAAGGGTCAGCATATAGGCAGTGTGCTTTTGCTAGGGAAATGTCTAAAAAATCTTTCTCCTTCAGACTATTAGGGCAAAGTCTCCAGTGAATTCTGTGGAATTCATACAGAACTACAGTCACCAGTGCTACTGAGAGGATATCAGTGAAATGAACTATTGCAGATGTGGTATCTTTGGCCATCATTTAGTAAGTAAAATGAAGTTATTCTTTTCCAGTTTTAGTAAGTAAAAGGAAATAAGTGAGGGGAGAGGGGTGGGGTGTAAGACCACGTCACCACAACTGAGATATTCATGAATATAGTCTCTTGAATATTTATTGTAATTGCAAAAGGAAAAAAAAAAGAACTTTCAGCAAACAAACAAACAAAATCCACTTGGTATACAGAAGTCACATACAAACAGAATATCCAATGGAATACACATGGTCTCTACGTCCACACAGAATTAAAACTCTCCATGTGGATAACACTTGTACTGAACATTCAGACAAGAGCTTCCATGGATGTATGGAGAAGATTCACAAAATTTATCACCCAGCAGCATTTTAGCTAATATATTTTTAAAACTACAGTAGCTATATTGCAGTAAGAGTCGGGGGAGAAGGCACAGATTGAGTCTCACCCCCTCACAAAGGTATCCTAAACACATACTTCAATTTTTCTTCAAGAACAGTTCAGCAAACAAGTTAGTTTGAGGGAACCAGAACAGCTACATATTATCAAGGTAAGCATTTATCTTTGTGCATGTAATCACACATCCATGAGGAGTTATAAAAAAGCTAGGTAAAATTATCTGCCAGCCCTTGAACTGTCAGGTCACTAAACAATAAAAAGTTTAGGGAGTCCTGTAGCAGGCTGTATATCTCCATTTTAGTGGTACCTCATATTATGACTCTTACTTTGTTGCTCAGCAACAATGATGCCAAGAATTTCCTTTTTATATTAAGCAATCCCCAATTTCTATCTGCATACATTTTCATTTCACTCTAGTCTGTATCATTTTGCAGAAGTTTTAATGGCATTAGGTAGAAAAAAAAGGTTTTTTTAAGGACTTTTCAGGTCATTGCAAGTACTGTCCTGTGCTACTTAATGCAATTTGGCTACTTTGCTTTCTCAGTGAATGTATTTGATGACATCGGAAAGGAAACCCATGATACCAGTTTCCAGTATCCAGTAGGCCTTAGATTTCATTATTTTCCAGATCAAGCAAATTAAAAAAACACAAAACAAAGCAACAAACAACCATACCTAAATCATTGTACATTGTCACAAAAATGCATCAGATCCAACTAAAAATCTAGTTATGTACCTTTTAGTATGGTACTAATGAATATACATTTTTAGGAAAATTGTCTGGCAAAACCAATTCCTCCCCATGGCCCAGACTCAGTGGCCTGTCTCTATTTAGCATATTCCCAATGCAGATGACACATGCCTTTGAAACCAGAGATGTAGCAAGAATTAACAGAATGAGCTTCTCTGCAGACTCTTTGGGCACAGCTGGGAACCCATGACAGATCAGTGATTCAGGGTTTAAGGTCCCAAATGTACCCAAAGGTGTTGCTAAGTACCGATGGCCTTGCCCATGTTCTTAGAGAACCATTAGAATTATGCAAGGAAGCAGGAAAAAATAAATTATTGGGTGTCTCCTTTTAATTTCATGATTAGATTCAGGCCTGCATTTTGTTTCCATTTGTACCTCAGCTTTACTCCTAATAGTGGAATTGTTGAAATTTGAAGGCCATGTAGTGGAGTGAAGAATATGGGTCAGTATCTTTAAGGATGTATCTTCCATCTTTAGGATCCAGAGAAGTTAAGAAACTTAATTGTCAAAACTGACTAATTAACGTCACCTTCCGCTCTGCTGTGCTGCTGACTGTGACCTTCAAGCTGTTCCCAAACGTTAAACCAGGGCACCAACTGAAGTTTGACAGGTCATCTGCAAGCATATTGGGTACCCCTATTTAATATCTCAGGTAAGTATTACGAGTTAAGTGCATCAGATTAAAGAAAACATGCCCCCATGATATTATGCAATACAGGCAGACAGAGCATGTAACTGACTCTTTAAGAATAGATAGCTAACTCACCATAAATGCTGAGCTCTTCAGATGTTCTTTTAATGCTTCTACAGAACATGCTTTAAAAAATATAGGCAGACAGTTTAGAAATGGTTTTAAGCATTTTCTGACTGAAGGTACTGTCCCACTGGTGTTGGTGTAACGACAATTTTCAAAAAAGGGCACTCAGAACTCTAAAAGTAAAATTGACATGCACTTGCAGTAAACATACAAATATCTTTAACCATAGTCTCATATATGAAAAATAGCTTAAGTTACTTAAGGATATTCTTACGCTACACTGGTAAAGTGTTTACTATATAATTTTTCTACAAGACATTTACATTTACTAGAAATCTTAAGCCACACAGGCATCATCAACAGCTTATCACACATACATGATGCTTCTCCCTTTCACACAAGTTTATATACACTGAGTAAATAATTAAATATTGCACTTATTGGCCCATGATTCCTCAGTCTTGAGGTATTCAAAAATAGAAAAAATATCTATTTTATAACATTTTTTTCATGCAACATGTAAGACATTTGAAATCCACGAACACTAGTATATAGGTTACACATTGTGACAGTCCAATTGAGTCACAACACATCTGACACTACTGACAAAATACCAAACAGGAGTTACAGCACAAACATTTCATATATCACTAGTTGCAGGTACATGTCAGAATTACTTGAGGAAATTTATCACCAGAAGTGGTAAACAATCTCTCTCTAATGTTCATCTTTGTCTGTTATAGGTGAATATGAAGTTATGGAAAAATTAGGACTTTTGCTTCTCCCATGGATCAGATACCAAGTATGTTATTGTACAAATGACAAGCCATATACCTCTGCTGGAACCATGGAAAATAAACCTATGGTCTTCAAACGTAACACATTTGATTTCCAGCGGTAATGACAATTTAAGGATAAATTTGGGAAAGGTGGCACTGAATATGAACAAGTAACAGTGGGAAATGAATGAGTATCAAATATGTACTACTGTGTGTATATATATGTGCATATAATATGTGTGTAATCACAAATTCTGCTTCACTGAACATCCATGGATAAAGAAAAGGAAAAAAAAAGCAAGCTTAATTTGCAACGGTGAACTACATTTATTCCTAAATAAAACTGCCAGACTTCATTCAAATAACTGAAATGAGTTGTGTTTTTAAACGAGATTTGGCAAGTGATCAACCTTGGAGAATCTGGAGTCAGAATGTATGGATTAATGGTGCAAATCAACACAACTTATTTCCCATTTAATTAAGTGAAGATATGTTCCTTTACAGCCCCTGAGGGTTTATCTTAGAGGCTTCAAACTCGTGGTCTCACATTCCTAAATCTCCCAAGCTAAAGAAGAATTAGGCTCATACATTGTGAGTCTATATGAAAAAGGCCAAGGAGGAATCATTCTGTCATCAGAACTGAAATTAAGTTGATGCCTGTAAAAATACAAATAAAAAAACTTACTTCTCAAAAAAACAAATAAAGAAAAGAGTAGCTAGGAGGTGTGGCATTTGGAAGGGGGCTTCTCTTGAAATGCAATTGCAACATCATTTGTCTGCTCCGAAGAAAGAAATGCATAACCACCTAATGTAGAATTTTTGCGACTTTTTTCCCTAAAAATGGCAAACTCAAAGCATTCTCAGGATCAAACTCCAGCAAATTTTGTGCATCCTGAAATAGCACTTCATGTCTAGAATAAAGAAGGTGCAGGTGGTACAGCTGAATATACAGAGCTGAGCAGACTGGGAAGAAAACTTAATCTTTCAGACTGGTGCTCTGGAAAAGGCCACATGGATGTAGTTGCTCAGGTGATTTCTCTAGGCATTACATTAAGTATAAGCACAAAGGAACAAACAGTTCCAGGTAACAGTCACTTACACAGCTGTTCAGAGAGAAAGAGTATTTTTTGACAGAAAATTAGGCTAGTTCATATGTATTTAAAACACCAAATGAACAAGTCTAAATAAACTAACCACCACTACCAAAAATAACAGATACAGTACTAAGTCAGTTGCACTTGTAACTTGTGAACATGAACTCTTAAAAGAATCAAAAACATGCTTCTGAAGATTCAACCCAGCAGGGCTGGCTAGCTGTTTGGCAAGTCAGTGCCAGAGACACCGCAGGAACCAGTCAATCCCATGCTCCTAAGAGCTCCCAAGGTATTTTCTGACCAGTAGCTTGAAGGTGCAGCAAGCAACACATTGTCAGAGCATGATAAGGCTGGTGCATTTCCCATGCACAGGATTAGCCTGCTGCTATAAACTTTAGTCTAGATCATAACTCAGAAAATGGATTGCGCAGTATTAGTTCAGCTTCAGCTGGCAGTATGGAACTCAGGACCCTCTGCCCAAAGGCATCTCATCTCAGAAATTTAATATGCTCTGTGTATCAACTGCTGTATCTCACCAAGCTGATAAACCTCAACTGAAGGGGGTATCTATGGCTGGTCCAATGAATTGCTGTGACACTCAGTCCTATTTCTATGCTGAAAGTGACAACCAATTAGTGCAAGGTGTGCAAGAACTATTTAACCAAGATTTGAGATGAGGCTGAAAGTAGTTTCATTTCTGTTATCTGAGTTTTCATCTAAGCCATCCCCTCTTCCATCACAAAATTTGGTGCTTTGTAGCCTGGTACTTGCTCCTGATGGAATTGTGCCACACCACTGGATACATCAGGGATATAACCAGAACCTGCTTGTCTCCTCCAGTAACTCATAATCAGTGACTACTGGATATATGTGAAGAACAAGGCATTGATTGTTTAAATTTAGGCCCTTGATCAAGTTGTGATGGGTTCTTCAAAAATGTTCAGCTTACTTGAATTTAAGAAAACTGCAGTTGTATCACGTAAGTCAAGAGGAGCCGAACCAGATTGACACAGGCTGCTTTTTGGATATTCTACCCCATAAGAGGCCAAGGCATAATTTTAGATAGAATGAAAATTCTAATACTGCTAATCCCCTCAGAATTCTTGGGATATTTGGGGAAGACATAGTAAGTTACTTCTCAAAAGCTTTTCTGTCTTTACTGTTTCTCTAAAAAGGCAAGTACTAGTTGAGAGGGTACTGAGATCATGATGCTCATGGTCCAAATGTGACCAAATTTTATAGCAGAAAACTCAATATTGCTGTGAAGCATGTGACTGCAAAAGCCAACCTGTGATGAAAAATCAAAGCCTACTTTTCCAACAGTAGGTAACCCAGATTGAAAAGAAAAGGTCTGCTTGAACTTCCACATATTTTCAATTTCAGAGAAAGTCATGATAGGATAAATTACTGTTTTATTGTTACTGTGGATGGGACCACAGTAGGTCATCCTTTCCAACCTTCTACTTGAAACAGAGTCAACTGAGAGGGCTGAGTGGTTTTCCCAGGGTTTTAGAGAGTCTGATCTTGAAAAACTCCAAGTATTGTATTTGAACATTTTAAAAATTAATCTAATTCTGAACTCCATGACAATGTCTGAGTGTTAGTACAAAGTTTCTAGATTTTAAATACTGACTTGTTTTGCTGCTGTACTTTAGATGAGCTTTTTCCTTTTAACACATTTTTGGCACTCTAAGGAACAACATTACTCTGACAGCTGCTTCCTCCAGCCACCTCATCTCATGCAGAAGGCCAAATATGTGTGGAGGCCTGGCAGGTTAGTTGCCTCAAAAATATGAAGCAGGAGTTCTCCTTCTTAGATTTTACTGTTATCCTCTGCCAAGACTCCTGACGCAAAATGAATAGCAATTAATTAATCCCATTTATGTAAAGAACTGTTTACCATGAAATTTTTTTTAAAAGATACATGCTAATAATGTATTTCTACCACTGATAAAAGTATAACTGCTCATCATCAGGCAGGGAGGGTCTTAAATTCATTGCAATAACAAGCAAAGTGTGGCTGCAGCAAAGGACATCTTGAAGTCTTTTTTCCTTGTTGCACTGTGCACTGCAGACGACCATTTCACATCAAGCATCTCAGAGCAAAGCTGGAAGAATACCTGCACTTCTAGCCAAGCTGCATGATTCAGGATAAGCCCAAGATCATTGACAATGTGATTATGTCTCTCTTCTCCTTGCCTGAGATGGTTCAGACTAACAATACAACCTAAAGTTTGTCTAAAGAACTTGAGAGCTGAAGCTGAATTCTGTCTCAAGGCTTTCCTGCTCCTTTTTCTCAAGGAGGAGTCACTGACATAACAAGAAAAGCATGGAAAACTGCCCATCAGTTTTCCAACCATCTCAAATGAAGCTTGCTCAACTTTGTATTGCTTCTGTTTTTTCAAATCAGCTGGTACCTAGTGGGTGAAAAGGTACTAGTGAAAGTCTCTCAGCACAGTTAGCAACATGCTGTCTTAAGTTAAGGAGGGAAAAGCAGCACCCTGGGGAGAGACAGGATCGTGGTTTGGACAGCACGTACCTCTTCCACCTGGCTGCTCATCTGCTCTAAAGAGGAGGGTGCTTTCTCTTCATGGAGGTAAATCAGTCTCCATGTCTACTGGGGAAAAAAAGTGCTTAAATAAGCTAGCTAACAGGACAGACATGGTTTAAAAACCCAGACTGAAGAAGGAACATTTATTCATTTAAGTTAGGCAGCCCAGGTAGAACCCTCGTGGCATATCCATTTTACATGTGTCTATATGCCTTGTTGGAAATAATTTTTACTGTGTCAAAGTGTATGTAGATTATTTAATCAGTTTTTAAAAAGTGGCCATTTTCTCTTAGTGTGTATCAGGAGTTATATAAAAAAAATAAACTGTACAGAAGAATTTCTTTGCAGCTGTGAGTCGTTCGGTGTACTATGTGTTACTTCCTTTTTTTTATTTTTCAGATTTTTTCCATTGCTGACAGTTTAAAAAATGTCAGCCTTGTCTTAAATTCTGTCTAACTGGAAAAATAAAATAATCAGTGCTTCTTCAATTATGCTGTTTAGTGAAAAAAGGTCACTGTGAAGCAAGTAAAGCAGTTGTACAAAGTACTGCAGGGCACAGATGTAAGAAACTTCCACCAATTACTAGAGGAGTAAAAACTGTGAAATATAACTATTTTAACACTTAATCATAAAAGAACTTGTGTACTTTATTCTGATATATTCACAGCCTTTTGCTGATCTTTTGAATGTATTCAGCCTAAGATTAGAAATGTTGAAAACTTTTTATTACTCTTAAAGTTTAAAAAATCACAATTCTCTTGCCAAAATAAATGGGAAAAAATAAGATCAAACTTCAGTTCACTGACACCATCAGCACTTCTGCAACAGGTCTGAGTAAAATACAGACATTTGTAGCCAGTGTGGTGGTAGCTCTCTCAGTGACTGAATGGGAGATGAAATTACTGAAAACTGAAGCGTGCAGGTTTGACAGCAACGTGACAAGGCAGTTTTTGGCTATGAACAACCAAGCACAATGGATTTGTCTCTGTCAGACATAATATAGAACTATGTGGTTAATGTCTCATGCAGACAGAAATGGAAAGAGCTAATCAGCCTTCTACTGCAGGGGTAGGTAAGACTGGGATCTCCATAATGATGGAATGAGAAATTAAGTCCAGTTTCAAAAAATTATTAGATAGACATGCAGCTCCTATGTAAAAGTAAATACACTAGCTATCCAAACAGGATGAAGTACCTAGTACCTCAGAGTCTGGACTGAATATCCACATCCAGCTGGAAATTCTCAGGGAATTTTGGTGGTTGTGGGCCCAGGATTTAACTTCTTTCTAATTTCTGCAGTTTTTAGTCAGCCAGGATGTGTAACATAATGAGTGTAGATTTGCCAAGGCAATGTGGTCCAGGAAGTGTCCCTTGTACAAGTGATCTAGACAGAATGAGGGATTGGTTCACTACAGGAATACTTCTAAATTCATTTTCAGTCAGGAAACTATACAAGTAGCATCAGGAAGCTTACTCAAAACACCCTGACCACTACCCTAAAGATTCAACTACATAACTTGAAACTGATGAAGCAAGAGACAGTTCTAGGCAAATGTGGTTTGAGGACATGGCACCAGCTGAAGTGTGATGTAAAACAGTAAAAAGAAAAGAGAAATTAATATACAACCTGCATGCAAAAGCCAGATTCTAAAATATGCATCATCCTTTCAGACTAAAAACTGCTCCATCCCCATATGCATATTCAAACATCTGATGATGTAAAACAAGATTGTTCTCCCAAATAAATTAATAAGACAGTATAAATAAAGGTATATAGACCATTCGTAAATACTCTGTTGGCAACAGAACACGCTGGAGCTGCCTTTGCTGATAGCTGCATTAGCAGCTGCAGTTGGGCTGCTGTGGAGGAGGGGTGTCCTTCAGCTGTGTGTTCTGGTTGCTGGCAGCAATGGTGGGATTCGTCTCCAGACTTTCTGACATTTTGTCACAGATGATATCCACAAGTCGCTCAAACGTCTGCTTGACATTAATGTTTTCCTTGGCACTTGTTTCAAAAAATTCAAATCCTAGGAAAATAAACAACATGTTTATGTTCCATGCATATTTTGGCATCTCCAATAAATATACAGACGTCTCTTGACCAAGAAACACTCAGAAACGAAACATGTGAGAGCACACATATGAAAGAAGAGCAGTTAAAACTGTAACACAATCAGAATAAGTACGCTAGTGCTACTGGCTTTACACAAAGCCAGATGAAGTCCGGCTCCAAATGTATTCCCTTACAAAAAGTCTACTTTAAAACAGTTTAATCTAAAAATTGATACCTGTTAGAAAGTATTATTTTAGAAATGCCCTATATATAGCCACTGGGAATGAGTAATCTGCTGCTCCATCTCTAAGTATTATATTCCTCTGAGCATTATTTGGTTGGAAACAGCCATTTCCACTGTGTTATTAAGGTGATGCCAAAATACTAAATAATGCTTGGAAAAGTACAGGTAAAAAACCAAGCAAGACAAGTAACGATTTTTGCAATTTGATATTTAGTAAAGTTAGATGTGAATCCATGGGACCAAAGAGATTCCCAAATCCACAAACTGCACTAATAAAAAGATAAAGAAATGCACAGAAGGAAGAAAACAATTAATTTATACAGAAGGATTTTTATCTGTTCCTTCCCAGTGATTACCCCAAAGGCAAAAACCAGAGCTATCCTTAGCCCATAAGGGACACTGGAAGTTTTTATGGAGCAGAGACAGCTGTTCTAAGCTCTCCGGAGACAGTTTGCCTAAGTTGTCTCCTCTGCCCCCACTTGTAGCACGTCTCACTTCCCACATGTACCACTCATCTAGGCCAGGTTTGCAGCTTGGCGGTCAGACTGGACCTAGGCTTCTGCCAGTGCTGGGTCTTCCCATGTGCTTGTTTCCTTTGCAAAGCATTTGTCTTCTTTAATTTATTGTTTGCTAGGACTTTTCCCACATGCTCTACCTTTTTCCCCTACAAGTTACAACATTGCTCACCTGTTCCCTGGTAATTCAAAACTTTCTTCCACTCCTGTCTTTCCACTACCTAGGGGTTCAACACTGAAATAGTTTACAAAACATCTGATTCACTGGTAGTTTTACAGAAGCCTTTGCATAGTCTGGCTTAGCCTTTGCATAACTATTTTGATTCTTTCTGATTAAATCTAAATATTAATGTGCAATTACCACTGTCTTTAATAATGAGAAAAATCCTGGTCAGAAAATTTCAATCACTTGAAACTCCTAGCAGAAGGACAGAAAACAGATCTTTGTGGGTCTGGTGGTTTGGTTTTTTTTAATGTTTTGTTTTCTTCTGTTTTGAAAGGCCACAAGAAATTTAAATGCAACTGCTTTGGTCACATTTGTATTATGTACTCAGTATGCCATCTAAATAGAATGTAATGTGCACATTCGTCCTACAACTGTTTTCCATGCAGCTTTTGCATATTTGAGTTCTACCCTAGAATTACTGCCGATAATTATATTTAGCTTGGCATGATATCCTAGCAAGAAGTAATAACCAATGTACAAACTCAACTCTGGTTTGAATTTTTTTTCATATTTTTAATTTACATAAGGTGCCTTGGACTGAAGTGTCACAAAGTACTAAAATGTTTAAATGTATAGGAGCTAACCACTGGCCAAAGCTAGTGTTCATAGGGAGTTTAAAGAATAAGAGCTGTTCAGGGATTTGGTTGGTCATACGACTTCTGTTAGTATCAGGAAGAAGTGTAAGGGTAAGCTCACCAGTATGAGAACACATTGCCGTACAAACTTTTCCATTCCACATTTCTCTAGAAAGCAGGAAAACTGTCAGTAATAAAAGACCATCTACAAAAATTATATACTGGGATATAGTTTGAATCTACATGGTATTGCTTTAGTTTAGCTTTGCTAACACATTTCCTTTGTTCTAAACTAGAAGGAAAATGAGGAAAGCCAGTGTAGCATTGCTTGCTGGTGGCTTTGGCTCTCCTGCAGAGCTCCATGTAGGAGAAAGCTGTTCAGTTCATTTAGCTGCTTGGGAGAAGGAAGATTCTTCACAATTTCTGTATGCTGTGTTGAAACCCAGCTGCAACTCTAGCCCAGCAACACAACTTCCACAACTGTTAGTGTCTTCTCCACAGGAAGGAGGAGGAAAGCAGCTGTTCCATAGAGGAACAAGCAGAACCACAGGGCAGAAGGATTGAGTGACAATGAGGGAATGGTACACCAAAGCTTTGGCGATTATAGGAAGAACAATGAATCCTAAGGACATTTAGGAGTGGAACAGATTTTACAGTTATAAAGATGGAATAATGAGCACATCAGATGACCATGAAATAGCAGATATGCTATCTAGGTAAGACATCTGGACAGACAAAAGCAGAAAGTGAAAGGAAGAGAGTCATAAAGAAGAGAGGAGACCCCTGTCAAGAAATACTATAACAAGAATAAGATCAAGAAAACAGGCCCACTATCATGGTGAGGATGTTTTGTATAAGAACAATATGAAAAACTTAAAGGCAACCATTCTCCGGGTCAAATGGAGGGTTACAGAGTGTCAAGCACAAAATAATTGATACAAATAAAATACAGCTGTGGTGATTTCTATGGAATTTCAGATACGATTTCGATATAAGAAGGAAATTGCAGTCATAGCAGTGTTGTAGTTGGATATCAGACTATGATGGCATTCCATCACCCTAGACATTAATTGCCTGGACCTTCTAGGCTAGGCTTTGCTGCATAGATGAGACAATAGACAGACCTGTGAGAAAGTGGCTGAGCACCCAATTGCCTCCACAACAAAACTAATGCTTTATTCTTTACTGGAACTGTACAGGTGGAAATTTTGGACAGTTTTGGAAATTATCCCAAACAGCTCCTGCTGTGTATAGGCCTATGACAGGTACTATATATATGCTTGAATGTGTAAATAAACATCCCAAGAAGAGGATGGGGCATACATGTGAGCTCCTCCCAGGCAGTTCCTGCTGTAAAAGAGATTCAACAAAGGTAAGACACTTGTAGATGGTACATGGAAACTGTTCTTGCAGGTGCAGAAATGGTCACGCAGAAGTCTTTTGACTGATGCAGTCAAAGGCACCATTGCAAAGACCCTTGCAAGAGAGGCTCCTGTAACCACTTGGACAGCAATTGGCTCTCCTGGGAAAGGGATTTAACATGTGAATGTTACCTTATGCAAGATATCCAAATAAATTAGATTGGTTCTTTTGGCTTGTTTGTTTGTTTAACCAAAACCCTACCTGTGGAACAGTTTCAAAGAGCTATACAGCATTTTTCCTGGCAGAGTGTGCCAGGAATTAGCACTTCAATTCTGGTTGTTTTCATTTTGTTATGGAATATTTTGCAGATCTTTTTCCCCATGACAACCCCTTCTCTCCTGACGCATCTTGCAATTATTTTACTAATGGCTCTTAGACACCCTAAGCTTCTAAAATCCCTGTGTATGACAGCCTCGGTTCTATGACTTTTAATGCTTCTTCAAGGTTTTTTTTCCACTGCTCATTATTAATGGAGAGAAAAGATTTTCCATGGGGGTGTAAGTGTGAAGTGAGACAGCTATCTGGTGATGCCCAGGGAAGCAGAGCTCAGAGAACACCCTGTTCCCACCACCTGTGATGATCTGTACTGCTGATGTGGATGAGGCCAGGCAGAGGAGATCATTGTGAAGACATGACAAGCCCAAGAGGCAAGTGGGTAGGTAAGGCAGAACAGAGCTAAAACTCAGAAAACCCCAAACATCAAAGTGTTGCCTGAACATTTGTACAAAGTGTGTGGAACATGCAATAGCATATTTTAATTTAAGCGCCTGTTTTGTGTTTAATTCAGTTTCCCCTTGCTGATTCTTTTCCTTATCTACCTCTTTCCCTAGTAGTGACTCAAAGAAAGCTGGCAAGCTCTTGGCAGCTCCTACAGAGCACTACAGCAACACGGCTAGACAGGGCACTGGCACGGTGCTGTTGTTCACCTGCTGATCTACAATGCACACAGAGCAGTTAGATAGCTTTCCTGAATCATACACAGCCAGAATTACTAACTTTGTACCCTCTCTGCCTCACACATGTGCTGGTTTGTAGAGGCTCCTTCATGACTGCTCATTAACACCTGTTTATGTCTGCTTTCAAAACATAGGGAAGAAAAAAGCCCAGAAAGCAGAGTCATATGCAAAAAGAAGAACATTCTGCACCCTCTCATCTTCCTGAGAAAATGTGACATCAAGAGCACACGCTAGTTTTAACTGTGCAAATTTTAAGCACAGTTCCACAGACAATACAGACAAGACCTATGCTAATGTTTCACCAGTTGATCAGGAAAGCATTTTGGTTTCAGTGTGTTTGTCTACAACCAAGACAATTTCATTTATCACCCCTGATGTTATGTTTTACAGATGTCCACAAGGGTATGTTCCTTCAGTAACTATCCTTCTAACCTTTCATGAAGACAAGCTTGAACTGTGGTCCTTAGTGCTGCTTTTTTCAGTGCCTTGTTCAATCCAGTAGCACGAGGAGTAGCAGGAGACTGCAACATCAGAGCAAGAAATGGCTGCAGGAAGCTGCTCCCTTTGTAAGAGCGTGAGGTATGTAAAAGGCAAAATTTAGGAAGTCATGGGAATTAATAATTTAACAATGTCATTGTATATACAGGAGAGGAGTTAATAAGGCCTTATTTTCTTGAAAATGCATCCTGGGCAGTTCTGAGGGGGCACTGGCAGCCACTTATACCTTCTTGCCTGCTATGAATAGTATCTAATAAGTTTTTCATTCACATTACAGGCTGTCAGTCAAGGCAAATGCAAGACCTTTCTCCTCTGCTCAGATGTCCACTTCCTCAGAACTGTCAATATCTTTTAGTCAAAGAGAGACAAGACACATATGGCATGACTGCAAAGGTCATCTCTCCTAGGAAACTGGGCTGAGAGTAGCCACAGACCGCTGCTGTTCTTCAACATATCTCCTACATCAGCAACTATCTGGTTCTGGCAGCAGATCTGATTATGCTGTGCTTTGCCCTCTGCATCAGTAGGATGGGATCTCTGCTGTCCTAACAAGCCCAAGTGCTGGACTATGTTAAGAAAAGTATTAAAACCAACATTAAACCTCAGAACAGAACTCTGCTAGTATTATCTCAGTGAAGAGCAGTGCTTTATCACCATTCAAGATAGAGAATTAAAAGGGAGATAAAGATTATTAACAGAAATGCTAAGGTATTTATATAATCTTTAGAATGATGCCATGATGATTTTTTCCTTTTTCATATACCCCTCTCATATACCCTTTCATATACCCTTTTATACAGCTTTGCATGTATCCTTAGTGCTTTTAGCCCACATACTTGTAATTCCCCAAGTCTGATAACTAGCTTAGACCCAAAGTTCCATTAAGCCAGGAGAGCAAACATCTTGGAAACCTAGAAGTTAGGTCAAAACCCCCAGACACCAAGGTCCTCTCCAGAACACATTCTGTAAACCAAGACAGGCCCATCCAGGGGGAAGGTTCCTCAGGACGGGGGCTTCTCTTGAGCCGCTCATTGGGGAATCTTTGATAGATATGCTGATGTGCAAGGTCTATAACTGTATACACAAATTGTTGTGTGTGTGCATTTTGGAGTGTGCATCCTGGGGTGCATCTTTCGGGTGTGCATTTTTGATGTGCCTTCAGGGGTGCTTTCTGCCTGGATGTGGTGCATGAGAGGATCCTTAATTAAATACCAAGGTAAAACCCTTTTTCCCCTCTAACCATGTTTGGCTTTTAATTCTAAGCCCAGGGAAAGGCATCAGAATGGCCAAATTTATTAACGAAAAAAAGCTAAAGGGGGTCTGTCAGCTGTGCAGAATGGACAGACCCAAGCGGCAGGTACTGGTCATGCTCTAGCTAACACCTCGTTTTCCAGTCTTTCAGAACAGAAGGTTTCATATATATTCCAGTTGTATTGATTTTGATTGTGGTTTCCAGATACATTTTAAATGAGTGAATTTGGGCAATAAATTAGACTTCTCGCAAAAACATTTTTTGTGTGTTTACAGGAGACATTGGTTGAGAAAACCCTTGCTTCTCATTATTATTAAATAACTTTGCTGTAATGCAGCTCCCAGTAGGTGCAAGCACTGGCAGGTTGGCGTTTCCTCCAGTAAAAGAACTTCCTGGGGACAGGAGCCTTTAATTGCTCTGCCAATACCCTGTCTGTGTTGTAACTGAACAGAAGACTGGTATTTGTCAGTGCTGTCAGTCTGTCTCTTTCCCCTGGAACTAACATTCGCCCATTAAAAAGACCTAGAAACAGGTGAACGATGGAAGCTTGAACAGGCATGTTGCTGCACTACCCAATTATTTTCATTTTTAATGCAAGTTAGATGGAGCCATATGTCCGTGCTCTCTAAGCTGCGAGTGACCCTGCCTTGTGCACCACAACCTCCAGACAGCCACAGAGGCAAAATAGAACTTGCTGTTATAGCAAACTGTGTGCTGAGGTGTCAGCTCCCACTTTGTTCCTGATTTACATGCCAAAATTACGGCACTAAAAATGCCTCTTCAGTTCAGTGCCTAAACTCATAGCTGCCTAGTACCCACAGCATGCCCACAGATGCCTAATGTAGGCCTTACCCCCCAGGCTCATACCCCAAGGCAAGGGAAGGTGCACTCCAGTCCTGATGCTGGGGAGCTGCTGCCTTGTGCCCCAGCCCAGGAAGGATTCAGAAACCAATCATGTTCCTGCTCCATTTCAGCAGCAGCTCTGCTCTCGCGGGCTGGGTCAGACCACATACAATTGCACCCTGTGTAAGCCCACAACACTGACAAATGCCCCACTTTCACACTTACTGGCATGCTAAATGGTTTAATTTGAAGAAATGTAATCACAGCTCAATTGTGTCTCTGTCATCTCTCTGGCATGACCATTACCTACATAAATATATGAGCCAAGAACAAAATGAAAACAAAATAGGCAGGGAAGAATGGTTCTGTTTGAAGTAAGAGTTTTTCTTCTTGCTTTTGGTGTTTTTCAAAGCACTGGGTATCAAGAAAAGGAGAGAGAGAAAAAGAAGACAAAAAGAAAAAGAATGAAAGAGAAAGAGAGAAAGAGAGAGAGAGAGAGAGAAAGAGAGAGAGAAGGAGAGAGAGAAGGAGAGAGAGAGAAGGAGAGAGAAGGAGAGAGAGAAGGAGAGAGAGAGAAGGAGAGAGAAGGAGAGAGAAGGAGAGAAGGCAAGAAAGAGAGAAAGAAAGAGAAGTGAAAATAAAGACTTGGAGGAAGAAATGGCCTAAATGAGAAGAGAAGAGAAGGAGATAAGGTATGTAGTTACATCTGAGGGGTAAAATGGCTATCTCTCTGAGTGACAAGCTCTTCAGGCGCACTGAAGTCACCGGCACTGCTGACCATTGGGCACATAATATTCAGAGGCCTTTGCAGGTGCCCTGAATCCAGTGTGAGGTCTGGTTTCTGCTGCCCCTTGCAGAAGAGAATTTGAGAGCTCACCCAGAAAGGGCCTGTTTCATTTTGTTTTCTGACATTTGTTGTTGGCCTCTAGGAGATACAGCATGCCAGGATAAATTTAGAAAGCAGACGAGTGCAACCTAGGGCATACTTGGACATGATGAATGTCCCCAGCCATGGATGATCCTGGATGGCAAAGCATAAGAAGAACCTGAGAAACCGAAGAACACATAAAAAATTATGTGTCTAATTAGCACACACAGCAGAATGTCCCAAATAAATGGAGAAACTTTATGTCAAACTGCGTGTGCAACTATCCATTTGTGTGTCCAGTTATTCAGACTCTATTCAAAGGTCCGTGCACACCTCTGCCTGCTAATCCTTAGCTGGAATGTAGATAACAATATCAGTATATCATACGGACCATGAGTAGAAGAACCAAGACATCAAGCCACCTGTGAGTTACTCCTTTTGTTTCTCTTCTGACAATTGACACCAAATTTTCACGAATGTATGAATTTTGCTGAAAGGCATGAGAGTAATATCTCAGAAAATTGTGTGAGTAATTCAGTTGGCAAGTGTGCATGCATTTCGCTTGCAAAAAGTTCCGACCCTGTTTAACTAAAATGCTTTAAAGCGTGTAAGTGCTGACTATACTGGAGTTTCACTCCATAGCCAATCCATGTACTGCTCAGAGCAAACGTTCATGAAGATACAAAATATCATAAGGATTATATCCCATGCCCTTTTTTGGTAATCATTAGAGAATAAACTTCTTTAAATGTGTTTGCTGTGATTACCATATCAATATTAACATTGCATTAAGTATTTCTCTCTATTGGCTGGTTTGTCACATTTCTACACTTTCTTGGAATGACATTTATAAGAAGAAAAGTTACATGACTTTATTTGTTCCCATCTGTTTTCATCTCATTCTAGCCTTAGCCTTTTAATGATGCTATTGTTTTAAAAGACCATGAACTGATTTCTGAAAAAAGCACTTAAAAAAATACTGAATAGGGTGATAAGGAATGACTAATGTGTGTCTTTGTGTCTTTATGCCTGGAACAATTAAATATTCTGGGAATTACCGTATAGAGGAAAAGGAATATGACAGAGTTCTCTGAAACCCAGAGAGGTACAGAGCAGGTTACAGCAAACAATTGTACACAGTTTGTAAGAATATTACACTGAAGAAAAATAAAATAAAACTATCAGGGTCAGTTCAAAGGAGAAGTAGATAACAGAAACTCTGTGCATATTTAAAGGATGTTGTAGGTGGTATGACTCCATATGGCCTTAAAAACATCATTGTACAAATCCATGGAAAAAATTACAAAAGGCCTGTTGAATATAAATGCATTGCATTTGGCTCATAAGACCCACAAATATAATTTGCTACGGTCAGAGAAAGTATCACTGCATGTTTGCCAGTTCACACCTTTCATGAAACACCTACTAGACTGCTTGTAGCTATGATCCATGGTGGTATTGCCTATGTCATGTCATTAACAATAAATTTAAAAACACATCTTCAAAGAAAACAAGACAGATTCTGACCTCATAAATATTCTGTAATTTTCCTTCAAGGTCAGTTCTGGGTTCCTAACTATTCCTTCTTTCTTCTGTGAACTTTGATTAGTGCCATGAGAAAGGTACTCAGAGGTACCACAGGATACTTGACTAGTTCAGCCAGACCTCCTCCAACAGTAATGAAACCTATTGCTGGTTGATTTAAACCAATTGTTTGGGTTACACTTGAGAAATAAGACAGCACAGAGATTTAAAGAAATGAATGATTACAACTTTTTAATAAACTTTAGAGCCACACTTTTCAGAGAGGTCAGGAGCCTCAAGGAGGACCCATTTTCTGGTAACACTGTTCTCAACAGAACACCATGTTTCCCAGAGGGTTAAATGCCCAGTGCTCTTTTTGACGTTTTGAAAATTCACCCCAGAAGGTGCATGTATTCATTTTCTCAGTGACTTCAAATAAACAAGGGCTGAAAATAAAACCACTCTTGAGAACAGAGGGTGTCACAGCGTAGTTTTTGTACAGCAGTCGTGGATTGTATTTGCTTGTAATTGTGTCTGTGATCAACATTGCGTTCAAAGGACCCACAGTTCTAAAATGTCTGGCTGGACAGAAAAATCTATATTGTTATTTTTAAAAATTGTCTGTAAGAAATATTATCAACTTACTGCCAGAGAAACAAAAGACAGTCCCCCTGTGTATGACACAATGGATGTCCTCCAAACCAGCCAGCAAGGCCAGCACACTTACTGCAGTTAAGGGAAAGTCATTCTTCTGCTGTTCCTCACACCACCTCACACAGTCTCTGGGCAGATTTAAGAAATGATTGCAGCTGTACAGGAAACATGTAAACATTTGTGTGTGCAGTCTGACTACAGTAAATGACTGGATCAGAGACACAAGTTATCTAATACAATAATCAGCCCTTGAGATAGCCACAGGATGTATATCTGAGAAAAGAACCCCCCTGAGTAGATAAATATGGAAATAGAGGATAATCTTCTTCCATAAAGATTGAATTTTAAATCCCAGGAGTTAGAATTTGTTTTAAAGCCTGAAACATGAGTTTTGATATCTATCTCATTACTCTTTTTTTCTTTTTTTCAAGCACTGGTTATTACATCTGAGGATTCTTGACTGTACAACATGGAAAGTTCCTTCTTGTCTTGATAAATTCATGACCTTGGGGATTCCTTATCAATTCACTGCATTATTTTTTTTTACAGGAATATGGTTCAAGGAATAGAAATTCAGATTTGTTATGTGAGTTTAAAAAAATTTCCAAACTCTATAGTGAAAATTTGTGGTTGTTGCGAAACATTTCAGCACCTCATCAAAATCCGTGGTAAAATATATAGTTAGTTTTTTGAAATCTGTTTGTCCAATGAATATAGAGTCCTATCTCCTAGTACAATGAATAAATACTAGCAATGGGAAGAACAGACATAGAAAAATATACATAAAAATATGACAGGTATTTCTGGAAGATAAATATCCTCTGTTAAAACAAGTGCAATGGTAACTGTTATGGTTTTGTTGCAAGCAGTTTGAGAAACTCAATTCTTCACAAATACTGGAAACTTTTCTGGATAGAACCTTCTGTTAAATATATCCTGGCACCTTTCAAGGACTAACTTATAGTAATCTTTAATATATACTTTCAAGGAGTTCTTTTACATGTATGCAACACTTATTAAGACAGCTGCAATAGGAAGGTATGTTATTTTGATGAAATCGTTTACCAGGAAAAGCAATTGTACTGTTGCCTTTGCCTGGCCTTAAAATTAAAAGCCAAACATGGTCAGAGGGGAAAAAAGGGTTTTACCTTGGTATTTATTTAAGGATCCTCAGGTGCACCACATCCAGGTAGAATGCACCGAAAGGCACCCCAGGATGCACACCGAAAATGCACACACACAGTGATTCGCGTATACAGTTATAGACCTTGCACATCAGCATATCTATCAAAGATTCCCCAATGAGAGGCTCAAGAGAAGCCCCTGTCCTGAGGAACCTTCCCCCTGGATGGGCCTGTCTTGGTTTACAGAATGAGTTCTGGGGAGGACCGTGGTGTCTGGGGCTTTCTGACCCCCGGCTGTGAGGCTTCCAAGATGTTTGGTCTCTTGGCTTAATGGAACTTTGGGTCTAAGCTAGTTATCAGACTTGGGGAATTACAAGTATGTGGGCTAAAAGCACTAAGGATACATAAAAGCTGTATAAAAGGGTATATGAAAGGGTATATAAGAGGGGTAGATAAAAAAGCAAAAAATCATCATGGCATCAGTACCTGCAGAAAAAAGTACTTTTTAAAAAATAGGGTCATTGACCTATGAATATACACAGCTTGAGAACCACCAGCATGAGATTAGATCCCCTCTTAAAACATCCTTTCATCTAACTACCTATATAGGAAGAGTGACAAGGAGATCTTGGTTACACATATTTTGACCAGACTGAGCTTTTACCACAGTCAGTTTTAAAACAACGACAAATCTATGCCCAAATCCATGCCCTGCACATAAATTGACCTCTACCAATGCCAGAGTTTGATTTGCACACCTGCTGAGCTTACTCTCCAGAGATCAGGAAACTTGAAGGAAAAAAGAGACTGGGTAGTAGTATTACAATGATGCTCTGGAGATTTTCCATTAAAGTTTGGCCAGTGTCACTTCAAAAACATTTCATGGTATGAAAGGATAACACTGCTGTGTAGAAACAGAAACAGAAACAACAAAGGTGTTCACAGCTTGACAATTTTCTGTATGTACAAAATTTGCTTCTGAGAGGGAGACTTTATGAAACAAGTTCATATCTACACCTCTGTAAATACAGAGTAGATCAGCGGTTGAAGTGTTAGCAGTAGGAGCTGGACAGCAGCATCTTTCTGTTTTGGATTATTGGTATTGGTAATCATAACCCAAACCTACTTAACTTGCAAAAAAATCTGGAAAGCTGTTTCTGCAATTTCTCCTTTCCTCTCTTTTTTTTCATTTTCTTTTCCTTTTTTTTTT